>JAPYYW010000059.1:0-163106 GCA_030522545.1 Cremastinae sp. A BG-2022a | reverse complement strand
TCCACGAGACCCAGTGTGACTCACCAAATTTTTTGAAATTTTATTTTTTTGATTTTAAGAACCTATTCGATCGGAAATTTCCCGTAGATAACGAAAATGTTAATTACTTTAGGCGAAATTGAAGAATTCATATTGAATAAACCAAAAAACTGGATTTTGGATCAGTTGTTCTATTACCGCGAGGGCACGAAGCTTTCTAGTATTGTACCATTCACTTTATAGTAAAATAATTATCATTCTTTTTCTCTTGAAATGCATAAAATTCTATACAAAATTGTATATACAAAATTTAGCCACTCGATCATTACCATATATTTTTCAAGTCACTAAAATCCACCTTCAAACACGTTCAAATGTTCTTCCTTTCTTTCCTTCATTTCACTTCGCACTAGTAAAAATATTTGTTTACCAGTTAAACTCCAAAGTATCTTAATCCCCGAAGATTTCATATAATTAATAAGAATAAAAACCGTATCGATAATTGTTAAGATTCGGATGTTGATAAACTGGTCGGGGTCGTTACGGCAGTCAGGCCGGACCGTAGGGAGAGTTCTCTTTGTCGTGCACGGGTGACTTTGATGGATATTCCAGGACAATGAAAGTCCGCGGGAGTGACAGAAACGCACCGAGAGAGAGAGAGAGAGAGAGAGAGACGAGCGACGAGCGGAGACGAGAGACACGAAGTCACGAGAGCGGTCGGGAGGAAAGGGACGGGGAAATGCACACTTTCGCCCCTGAAACACGGAATTCATGAGATATTCATGTATGAAACTCTCCGGCGAGAGCATCCGTCTGGCATTCCTGTATCTTGTTCGATGCAGGGCGCGCGCGCACCGGGAGAAATTGTACACAGAGTCGTGCCTGTCGCGTTTCGTAGCCGCGACACAGCGAGGGGAGGAAAATAAGGGGGTGCGGGGGGGGAGGGGCTCGAACGCGGGGATGGAACTACGGCTCTCGAGATCCGTGACGTGAATAAAAATAAATGTCTACGCGATTCGCCATTGTGTACGCTCGCCGTTCGAAAATCTCCGATCCTCCTCGCAACATTGACTCTCATCTCTTTTTCTCTCTCTCTCTCTGTCTCTCTCTTGCGAATTTCTATCTTCCTCTCCCTCGCTCTCGTTTTTTCACCCCCCGTCTTCTTCTTCTCGCGAATCTCGCACACCGATGCGCGGGATAATTATCAGCTGCCACTATCGATGCGCCAGAATCCAACGAATGCGGACATTTTTTGCCTCTTCGGCTCTATCATACCATGCGCTTCTTCCTGTCACGGGGTGACGGAGAATCGCTTTATACCCTGCTTTCTACGACGATAAAATCCGTTTGGAAAAAATGGAAAATATGCCCATCAGGACTCGAGGGGTCGTTTTTTTATGCACAACGAAACTCTACGGAGATTTGAGCGGAAATTTTTCCCAACGAGAAATGTACTACGGATTACGTTTCGGTGGATAACTGAACGTTCGTTAATTTATTATATAAAATCGTTCGTGAAGATAAATAAAAATCCGAGAAACACACACTGTAAAAAACGACGCGAGTAAATTTATAGGTTTCATTGCTATTGATGAAACATTAATTAAAAATATATTTTACCTGTCAAGTTTTTTTTAAACTTATTTTTACTGATACAAGAAAAATTTAAATGTTACGATAAATTTATCTGGTTTCGGTCAAGATAATTTATAATCAATGAAGGTTTTATTCAGAATTTTTCTCATATTTAAATACCAAAAACAATTCTGAAAGGAAAAGAGAATTCTTTTTTTCGTACTCGTGAAAATCGAGTATATGAAAAAAGAAGAATTTTTCATATGAAATTCTCTTTTAAATTCTGTTTTATATAAAAACTTGGAATGGTCGACTACAATTTTAACTACATGGAAAATTTTCAGTAAAATTCTTTTCATTTCTCCCCGGAAATAGAAAAAAAACAGTCAACCCGGAGGGATACAGAAATCTGATGCTGGCTGTTGGAATATCGGGTATCTCATTAGTCTCGTGTCCGGAAAACATCCCCTATATTGTTTCAAGTTCCTCCCCATTTCTTCCGAGCAACTCCTTCCAATTCTTCTTCCTTCGCGACCAAAAGTCATCGTCTTTACGTCGGGGACGTGATTTATTCGATTAGATGGATTCCCTGTGCAAACAACCCTCGACACGCGACACTACCTCCTCGCCAAACGCGCTCATCGCAGAAAATTCTATACCCCATTGCATTCATTTTTTATTCGTTAGTGAAGAGGTACTTGTAATTAACAAAAAAATTTAATTATTAAAAACTTGAAGGGTGGATTCCAGAGTTTAATTATATGGTTTTACAATTTATCTCTTTGAGTGAAATTCTGGAATGTTTATTTGTCACAAAAATTCAACTCTGACGATTTTATAATAAAATATTCAAACGATCGGAAAAAGATAATTTGATCAATTAAATTTTAATGAATACTGAAAATCATTTGTAATTAATACGAATAATTTAATAATAATTCGCTGTTTTCTTGTTGGTCAATGGAAAATATAAATGTTGCGATATTATCGATGCTCGTGTTTACAAATCCCCGCAAAAATATCGTTCGTACCTTCACGCCGACGCGCAATATTAATTAATTCAATCACTTTTCGATGCATTCGACATATTTTAATTATGTATACTTTTAGTTGAATATAAATTTTTACATTTGTATATTGGTCTCGTACAATTAAATTAATAATAATATATTATTTTATTGATACTTTTTAGTAGAGATAATAATAAAAATAATAAATAAGATTTATATCACGCAGAAAATTTTCTTTAAAAAACGAAAATTGCATACATTCGAATTAGAAAATAAAAATAATGTGTTTGCCCATAAAAATGATAAAATAAATGAAACATAAGCGATGAAAAGGAAATTAATAGGTAAACATAATAAAAAATAATGAGATAAATAAAATATGAATTATCGTAAAAATCGTTGGAATAAGTACGGCGTAAAAAGATTTTCGTTACGACTGCGGAATTCGTCGAAGGAACAGCTCGTTTGTAAAATATGTAGTCGCAAGGAAAAATGCTGCAGTGAAAACAGAATTTTTTGTTGTCCCGGCTAATGGGATCGTTCTATCCAAGCGTTAAAAGTTTCGGTCGAATTTTTTGCCATGGCGCTGTTAAGAGATAGAAACGAAAAGTGCGCGGGTTCGGCACGCGGGGGTAAGAAAGCGGCGTGTAAAAAGGTAAGTATAAGGAGCTTCCGGGATACCTGAGGACGAGAAAAAAAGAAGCGCCAGCGAGGGGCAAAACATGCCGCGAGAATTAACGAGGAGTCATAAAAATGTAATTAACTTCATACGGAAGATGAAAGAGGGCTTTTGATGAGAGAGTATACCCGAAGACGAAAAATGCATGGTTCTCAGAAATACGCTCTGAGCGAATGGAATAAGGAAAAACGGGGCCGGAGGAAAAATTGAGAAAATTGTCCCGGCGCGCTGTGCAAGATTCAAGAATTCGCGCAAGAGTCTCTCCGCAATAAATTCCTTCCCGTTATATTTCTCAAATTTACTGTCCCATTCTTCTCGTTATATCCCCGACATTGCGGTCAATTGAAAAAAAAAAAAAACATTAATACGTCATAAAAAGAGTTATATGCTCGTACAAACATATTTTTCGTCCCCATTTCCGAATGGAGTTCGCAAACAATTAAAAAAATGCAATTCTTTTTGTTGTTTTTTGGATTTGCTCTACAAATTTGAACGAAAATAATAATAAATTCACAGAAATACCTATATATACCAATAAAGTCTATTTTTTTAAAATTTGTTGATGTTTAATTTGGAAAATTATTGACGAGTTATTTTTTTTTGGGATATTTTCGAGTGGGAAAATTTTCAAGAGAGTATACGATTGCGCCGGATCGAAGGAATAGAGTTGAATATCGAAGAAGCGTGCGGCAATCGGGGGCTCGCGCGTCAATCTTTCGCGCCTCGGGCAAATTTATTTCGATGGACCCGGAAGTTGACGGGGCGCAGTCGAGGACTGACGAGGGAGACGGATGGATATCTCGGCATCCGATTACTCGAGAGTTCGTGACTCACTTTCACCACGCTCGAGAGCTCTCATTATTCCAATATTATTTCCAATTTCATTTCACAGCCGAGTCCCCGTAATTACTCTTCTCGGACTTTTCGATCTATTTTCCAACCCGTCTTCGTTTCTCCGCAGTGAATTTTGACATTAGCGTTTGATCGGTTTTAAAACGATTTTAAAAAATTTTCTGTACTTACATTTTTTCATCGTACGCGTTGATCGCTCCGACGACGTGTACATTTTTTTCCTTCCTTTTTAACACATCACTTCACAAATCAACTTTTTCACAAAATCACTTTCACCACTCACTTCACATGCACTTTAAGTTTCAAGCTCTTATTCACTTTTGTCTGTACTTTCCAATACAGATTCACTTTTTACGAAAAAATTGTTATCATTTATTTTTATTTTTATTTTTAATGATATAATTTTAATAATTTAATTATCTATATTTTATAAATATATGTAATTATACTTTTAATTGGATACACATTTATTATCGTGTGAGTCGTTTTTCGATTTTGTTTTTAAAATGTTTTACTTTCTTCTTGAATATATGTCGGGAAAGTGTGCGCGCTTAATTTCTTTTCGAATACTTCCTTTGAAAGTGAACGAAAAGCCAACGCGCCACCTAAACTTTGTCGGGCAGACAGGAAGTTGCGAAATTAAACTCGAGAGCGGCTCTGGAGTACAAGCATGAGTACGTAGTAATAAGAGCCATGCATTTGGGCTACGTGTGCTCGGGGAAAGGCGAGGAGGGGTCGCGAGCTTTGGTAAGCACGTGCAAGATATTCCACCATGAAAAAGAGGGCTGAACGCTTCTCAGGACGAAAAAAAAACATAATGGGGTTGCTAGAAGCTACTTGTTCCATACACGTGATGGTCTTATCGAAGCAACCAGAGCTTTACGGAGGGATAAGTGTACATTATACATATTTTTTTTATACACCGAGAATTCTCTGAAATTGCGACAAAATGGTAATCAATCTACTTAAAGAGGTTCCTGCATGATCGTCAAATGTTTTCCACACATGAACTAAAGGCAAAATAATCAGATTGTCTTTTGAAAAATCGCATCAACATTTATCCAATTTTTTCTAAAAAATTAAAAAATTTTATGAATGTTTCAAATTATATAGATAATTAGTATTAAAAATTGCAACTTTAATATGAGCTTTTATGAAATATTACGAAAAATTATTCTTCAAATTTTAATTATTAATTGCAACTGTTACTAAAATTTTATTATTGATATTATCATCGTTTAAATATGAAAATATATAATAGTAAACGATATTTTGTACGACAAGTATATTTTTAATAATCGTTTTTCAGGAATAATTTTTTTAAGTCAATCTTTAAGCAACTTTCCGTCAAAAAACAACTTTTAAAGCTATTTTCAAGCGCGAAACACGAAGGGGAAGTGGTAGTAATTGGCCAGTTTAGTTTTCCGGCTCCGGAACAAAGGAATCTCGGATGACAAAGCCCAGGTGTGGATCGCCGATCGACCGAGTCTGGATCGGAGAATGAAAAAAGTGCAGGGAATCCAGTGAGGGTTATTTACGTCGAGAGAAAAAGGGAGAAGGATGAAAAATAACGTCCAATCGAGCGAATCGTTGGCAGAGTTGTTCGAAAAATATCGGGAGAGTCTCGGGCAAAGTATCGCAATAGAAATTTTTCACGCGTCGAATCGAGCTCGTCGGAACTCCATTTCCGGATCGGAGACGCCACTTCGCGGAGCGGATCGAATTTTTTTAAGTGCGCGAACGCACTCGCGCCCGGCTTTTCTGAATGCTCAGAAATTAACCGCTGAATATTTTTCCGTTTTCGTCTCGTTATCGCCCTTTGACGTTTCCGTTCCAGCGGACTTGTCAAGCGTGTCGATAGTACGAACGTATTTCAAGCCTTAAAACGTCGCGAGCTATCTCGAGCTCTTTTATTCTATATTCTTCGTCCTTTTTTCCTTATTACGTATTTTATACGCTCTCCTTTTTTTACACATCTTTCCGTGCGAAGTAATTTACACTCGCTCTACGATCGCTGCGATAAATGGGAAAAACTCATCGCGCTCTTTTTTTCGATAAAACGGGAGAATTCGTTTTATTGACCGCTCCGGCGGCATCGCGAGGAGAAATAAAATATTAGACAAGATGGGACAGAGAGAGAAGGGATAGCTTTGCAGAAGCTCCGTGTATACGTATAAATGAATAAGCCAAAGAGAAAAGGAACGGAGAAGGCGCGAGGGGGGTAAAAAAAGAGACACGAGTGGAATCCATAAACGAATATAGCGGCCGGTTGCAGTGGAAAAACGTGAGTGGGTTACGAACCGTCGCCGATGAAACCTCGACCGGGAGCTCGCGAGGATACACCCATCTTTATATTTCTCCTCTTCTACGTCGCCCTTTTTCAACTCTTTCGTATACTCATTCCTCTCATCCCTCCCTCCAAAACTCGTCCCACGACCGTGTTAAGCCCTTGGTTAAAAAACGTGCACGGATTTATTTTGCGAATACTTCAAAATTATCATGGTCCCTCTATTGTCGAGAATTTGTTTTTCTACGTCTCAAAAATTGGATATAACATATGCAAATTTTTGTTGAATATTTCAAAAAGTATAGAAAAACTCCCAACAAAACTTTAATTAAAAATAAACAAAGATTATATCAGAAGTAGGGCAATTTTGTGTCTTTTGTTTCTTATTTTTAATCTAATTTATGATATTAAAATCATAATTTTAATTAATTAATTTTTGATATTAAAAAAAATGGTTATTGAATTCAATTCTGTTTCTGATTTTTCATGAGCCAGCTTCGAAGATTTGGTTCAAGTTTGAAAAAAAATTCTGCTTCTCATTGAAGGAAATTCTTGCCCAAATTTTATGAAATTCTCGTTATCGCAATTTCAGTCTCGAATCTCCTTTGGAGGGGATTCGGAAGTTCGTCCTCTGGGCATGATAACGACGCGATATTAACTGAATTAGCGAGGATATAAAGCCCACTTGCGGCTTAATCCCGGCCACTTCCCGAGCACGAATGGCGCTCGGCGATTCATGATTTTAGCGACGATGAAGCCCCGGTCGAGACTCTTCGCTTTTCTCCCTTTTGCTCATCCCTCTCTTTCTCTCGTATTCCGTCAGAGGATTTTAAAAACCGAGGAACAGAATTCCTTAACCACGAGCGAGAATATCGAAGAATAATATTTGATAAGTTAACTCCCACACACCGCAAAGAACTCTATATATAAATTTCATGCTTTTTTTATCCCTCGAGATGAAAATATTATTGCTCCAGATTCCCGAGATTCTTTCAGTAAAAATCAAATCGTTCAAGAAAAATAGCATTAAAATAATAAAAAGAACAGAGCCCCTATGAAAACTTCTATTCACATAAAATATATCACTAAAACATCAGATCAAAATTAATTGCAAATTAGCAAGATTAAGCAACATGGAACAAATTACACGAAAAATGTAATATTTTCCCAAAATTCTTTTTAATAAATCGAAAAAGTGAAATCCAGAGTAAAAGATTGAGTAAAAAAAATTGTCAAAGATAAGAGGGTGAGTTTTTTGTATGAAAATAATGCAAAAAAAAAATTGGCGTAAAAATAACGGGTGAATAACACTAAAGATACAACAGGGACGCGAGGCAGGGCATAAATATATGAACGAGTGGGACAGACGGGAGGTTTTCTGGGCTGATAAATCGCTGAAAACGATTTGATTAACTTCTCGACCATACGTCACTCGCCGCTGGTCGCTGATGCCGTCGTCCTGGCTGCTGGTTTTCGGGGCCATTTGTAACTGGCTACGAAATGAGGGAAAGAGAGAGAGAGAGAAAACGGGAGAGTGAGATGGAGACAGAGATGGAATACGAGATAGAAAAGAGAGAGAATGTTGTGTGTGTGTATATGAGAGATGAAAGACAGAGATGGAAAGGTAGAAAATAGGGAGAGGAAGGATCGATGCCTCTCGCGGTTGCCTGGTTTACACGTGTCCTTACATATGTACACGCCACGTGGTGGTATCAGCCGCATGACTGTGGCTCTCGAGTTGGCCGACGTTTCGCGAACGCCCATGACTCGTACTCCATGCGAGCGTTTCCACACTCCGCATTGTTCTTCTTCCTGTCTCGTCCCTCTTTCGCGCGTTTCACACTCAAAATCAAACTTTTTTCAAACCGAAAACTTTCAGCAATAAAACTAAACCGTCCTCGAACTTCTTTCTTCTTGTCATTTATCCTATCTTGGAAGATTACACGATCGCTTTCAAAATTTGAATAATTTCATTTAGGCTAAAATTTGGAATAATACATTTTAATTGTAGTGTTCTAAAATAACACCTGGTAAAATCACATATTTGTTGTTTAAACTTTTAAACATCTTTTGGAGTCACTGATTATATAAGGTTGGTTATTTAGTCGAGAAATGGAATCGTCACTTGAAATTCCAAGATCGTGAAATCCGATAAATTTTTAGAATTAGAATTATGTCATCTTTTGTTTGAATAATTTCAAAATTTTCGAACTGTCACTTAAGTACAAGAAATAATTTTTCGTATTATATGCTCTCCATGAGCTTCAGGTCGTTTTATAGTTTTGTCGATTATTTAGGATTGCGTTGAAAATTGGTACAGTCATTCTTCGATACATTACGCACATGCGTACCAAATATTAAGAGATTTCACCACGTAGAAATTGAGATATTTAGTGTTAAAAATCCCAATCTTCAGTGCTCTCCCATAAGAGCCCATGTTAAATATTGTGATTTTCAATCCTAAATATCTTGAAATCCAGATGGTGAACCTTCTTAAAATTTAGCATAGCTCTTTATTGTTCTTCAAAGAAGCTTCCTCAAATTGAAAAAAAAATTCTAAGATTATGAATTTTTAAATTTTTATACATACGTAGCAAGTACAGGTGACCTTGGACGACCTTGAATTTTGAGTATGTTGTTCTTGAAACAATTTGCAACAACTTTTCTTAATAAATTAAAGCTCAAAAATCACATGGTCTAGAGATAAATTAAAATAAAAACTTTTGATTTGACTGTACCTATAGAACTATCTTAATATTGAGATTAATTTATTTCAATCTCAATTTAAGTTATAATTTATAATATTTATAAATTAAATTTTAATTTATTAATTTATAAATTAAATTTTAATTTATTAATTTATAATATATTAAATTTAAAGAGCTTGAAACACAATTTAATTCACTGTATATTCACTTTCTTGTATACGAAAAAATATACGAGACACTTATAACACTCACTTGAACCGGTTAGTAAATATTTTTCGACCCGAACAGCCCTGTGAGGCATATTTACGTCTTACCGCGACGCGATCTACCGATCTACTAATTTGAAATTGAACCGAAAATTCGAACGCCAAAAATAAGGGAGAGAGATAGCAATATAATAGGAATGGTAATTGGTCGAGGTTTTCTTATTATTATTTTCTATTATTTATCTCACCAAATATACCTGGACAAATATACCTGAATTGTTCGGGGATCGTAAACATAAAAAAAAGAGAAAATTTGTCGAGCGTAACGAGGAAAACAAATCCCAAATTTCCGAGAATACCTTGACTATTGTTTATTCATGGTGATTATTCGTCGAGGTCGAGTCATAAACCAAACACAGTCTTAATTGCTCGGTTTTTCCACTGAATTTGGAATAACACGTGCCGGGTCTTGCAAGGTAGTTCGTTATAGAAAAACATTTCGTAGAAATTTAACAAGTTCAATTGAGTGAGTGTTAGTTAGATTTCATAGAGCACATTATGCGAAGTTATATGCATGCAGAAGAACGGCGAAATATAAATTCAAAAATGTTAAAAAGAAAAAGAAAAAATAAAAGAAAATTTTATATGAAAATTCTTCAAAATTTTCAAACTGTTACTAATAACGAAAAATTACTAAATATTTTATTTAATTTTAAATAATAAATGTAAATAAAATAAATAATTGTATTCATGCAAATTTTTATGCTTCAATGTAAATGCATAAAATGTAAGTAGATACAATTATTTCGAGCGTTGTTGCATGTACTGATGAGATTTTTGGTGTATAAGTGTATAGTATAAGGGTGAGGAGAAATATGGCGACTGTCTCGATTTCCCACGTGCTACATCTGAAAACTAATGGAATTAAGGAAGCGGCGAGGGAGAAGAAAAGGGGGTCAAGGAGGAAGCTTGTTTCGACTGGGGAGAAAGGATAAGGTTAACTCGGTTCACTGTTTGCCCAGGGTCCAAGTGCATCCAGTAACTGAGAGCAACTCGCTCCAAGCCTTTCCTGAGGTTTCGGCCACCCGACAACCTACCCCATTTCTCATCTCGATTCACTGACATTCGAGAGTGTCTCCCAAGGAAAGTCTCGCCACAATTTGCTTCTATCTTAAAATAAAAATTAAAAACCACAAATTCAATTTACTCCAACATCTGTGAATCAGAAAATACTTTTTAAAAATAAAATAAAAATAATATAAAAATTAAAAACGACGAATTAAAAAATACTGTTTAATTTTACAATTTAAAGAGAAGTATAGACAATCGAAGTTTTTTTTTCTTTTGGGTTATGCTTCGTAACGAAAAAATGCTCTCGAGAATGACCTCGAAAGTGTGACGAAAAAAAGAAAGATTTTAAAGTCAAAGTTGAAGAGGAACGAGAGCGCAAGGATCGTCGAAGGAAAATGGGACAGCGTGCATCCATTCTCGATTATTTTTGGGAAAAGAGAAAGACTTGAATAGAGTACCAGAGAAAAGGGAGGAAAATTTTTGTCCAAAACAAACATCTCTTTTTCTCTCTATGATTTGTTATATTTACTCTTCTACTCCACACACTCTTTCCCAAATTTTTTTTCATACATTATTATATTTTCTTGCTTTTTACGATACGTCAGTCAACACACTCACCTGTATCTCTTGTATTGCATATTTAATTTATTATATTTATATTGAATATCACTTAAAAGTAAATCTCGTTAGTAATTAGTAATAAATTATAATTCCATTTTTTTTGTATAATTACAAATTCTTTTCTATCTATATTTTTTTTCTGTAGTCTCTGGTAACAATTTTATCAAGAATGTGGCCAGCGAAAATTTAACGAAAATATACGAAAGAATCCACAATAATAAAATGTTTATGAGTGAGGCAGAAATTCAAGTGAAAAACTATTCGTCAATCTCCAAAATGTAAACAAAGTGGTTGGAAAATTTTCAAGGGCTGAGAACGTTAATTAGGGCGAATTGGAATTTGAACGAGGATGGGTAAAACCCGCGGTTACGAAAATGAAGGCAGGTAGGATGCGCTCGGAATGAGAGGTGCGGAGGAAAGGTTGCTCTGGGGTCAAAGAGGGCCATTGGTCCAAGGACTTGCGTTCCAGGGTCCTTGGAGGTTACTTTTAATCCGAGCAGGTTATCGCGCTCGACCCTCCGTGAAATTTAAACAAAGCTCTGACCTGGAACTCGAAAGCAAATGGCAACGGAATGACAAAAATCTCCATGTAAGTCGCTAAAAGAGTGTCTTCAATAATTTTACCATTGATTTATTAAGCATTCGCTAACCATATTTTTACAATTGACAATAAAATTTTATTCACAAATATTTTAGTACGCACTATATTCCCTTCAGAATTTTTGTTTTTCGTTTTTAAGATCTTATTCGATCAGACCTTTTTTGCTCACACGGCGTCTCGTGGACCCATAAAAATTTCAATTTGCGCTGTCTTCACTTTTTCTTGACAAAATCAACTTTATTACGCCAATACGTCAATACGTCGATTTTATTTTAAAAGTTATCAGGCCTTGAAGATTTTTGAAAAAATAGAAAGTACCCCTTCAAAAATTTTCAAAATTAAAACAAAATTTTATTCTGCCTATCCGATCGGAAATTTCCTGTAGTTAACGAAAATTCAACTTACTCGAGGTGCAATTCAAGAATTAATATTGAAAAATTGAAAAAAACTGATTCGAAAATCAGGCTTGACATTGATAAATGTCGAAATAGTTTTGAAGAGCTTTTTTTGAAAAGAATATTCATAAAAAATTATTCTTAAATAATTCTGCAAAAAAGAGTTTAAATATGGAAAAAAATATGCATAAAAATAGTCGAGACCTGATAAAATAGTCTCTTCGATGTAGCGTAGTCCCACGCGATATCGCACGTCGCACGAAACGCATCGAGGAATGAGAATCCGGGAATAAGGGGAATCGAGAGGAAAAGAGAGAGAGAGAGAGATAAAGGTGGAAAATACGAGTAGGACACGGTTGTCGTCCTCGGGACTTCGTTACGTATTCATAAATGGAACGGAGTCGAAATAGGCGTACGTACCGAACACACGGAATTCGTAATGCGAACGCTAGTTGCGGACGCGATGGGAGCTCTCGACCCGATCGAGGTCGCGCTGCGGCCGTGGTGACGATCGAGCCTCTCACGCCGATCAAAAATGAAAAAAAAAACATGAAACCCCCAAAAAAAATTATTTAATTTTTACAGGTCGAGCTGCGTGAACTCGCGCTGGCTTTTCGCGAAACTCCAACCCTCGAATGTAAAAAATCAAAAACTTAGTTACGTGAAAATTCGTTCGTTACGAGAAATTTTCGTCGATGGAAGAAATATTCTTTCATATAGTGAACAAAAAAAAATCTGCTCGATAAAAACATTTTTCTTCGTCTCTATTTTCATCCCCGTTCAGTTGCATTAAAAATGATATCAAATTTCAATTATTAATTGGTGCGTGTTGCACCCTGAATTCTTGAAAAATTCAATCCTGGGAAAATCAATTATTAGTTTTGCCCTTAAATTACGGAGGAATGTTTTATTCGTTTCGTACGGCTGCTGACTTTGACTGGCATCCTCGCGATCACGAAATTCAACGTCGACTCAAGCCACACGAAAGCAAAGCCGCGTACGGTTCCCCGGAGTACACATTTCCGGATAACCGTTCGGAAAGTTTCAGAAATAATCAGCAGAATCAACTCATCGAGGTGAAGAACCTGATTTTCGTTATCAACGAGTACCTCAGGCTTCTGATGGATTTCTTAATTCATACTATGAAAAACAAATAACGAGAAATAATAATAATATTAATCTTTTGAAACTTGTGAAAATTTTGAAAATTTATGAAAAAAAATCACTAAAAGACATTTTTGTATACATCATTAAAAATTGTTTAAGTGAACACTTAGAATTTTTTGGATAATTTAAGATATTTAGAAAAATATTCACTTTGTAAATTTATCGCGATATTTTGTACATTAGCAGATAAGTGTAACATTGATTTTTAAAAAAAATTTATATTGATTTATTAATACTTTTTCGGGAAATATTCATTATCTGAAAATTTTTAATTTAATTTGAAATCGTTGGTGAAAATTTTTCATCTCGTCGAATAACGTCGACGTTTTATTAATTTGATTATTTAAAGCGAGTATTTTAATTGATTCTGAAAATTGTGCAAAGTGAGACGATGAATTTATTTCATTGTTGAGATTCTTGCTTTTCGACGAAATTTACGTGATTTCTCGGCAGATTGAGTGTTTTTGCAAATGGTGTGCTGGAAATGTCAAAAGGGGACGAGATCGAGGTGAAGACCTGGTATATAGGTAGGTTATTGTAAGATCAACCCTTGGGAAATGCTACAACTATCTTCACTTATTCCCCCGTCGGTTCCTCTTCCGTTCGGAATCCCGCTTTGCACACAGTTCACTTCTCTCCGGCGTCCCGCGAGAATGGAGCCTCGTTCGTCAGTAATGGATGAGAAATCTCGAACGTAAGCTTCTAACGCGCACGAGACAAAAGTTCCTGACGTTGACACACTTCCTGCGGTACACGAAATGTTCATCGCTTGCCAGCCTCCTTATTTCTCCTCTTTCGATTCTCCCCTTTTGATACTTTCTCAAGCCTTCGACCTTGACATTTGTGCAAAAAACTTACCACCTGCATCCAAATAATGAAAAAAAAAATGTACACATTTGTTCAGATCAAAAATCACAATCGTTGAACTTTCATGTGTAAAGAATTAAAGAAAGGAAATTAAAATTATTAATAGTGAAATTTAAAATATTTTTTAGATAGATCTTTCAAATTTTACAAAAAAATTTCGAACAGATTTTGAAAAAAATGAATTGAATAAAATCAATGGAAATTCTTGTGAAAGGCTCAGACAACATACGAAACAAATAATGAAGAAAAACCCTGTTTTCACAAACAATAATCATTTTACAAACCTTCACGTGTAAATCATTTACTGATCTACTTCAACTCTTTTTCCAAATTAAAAAAATTTAAAATATAATTAAAAGAACAATGTACAGTAAGTAAAAACTGCCTGATTTTTTATTGCCTTGTTCGATCTATCTTCTAACTTTCTTGATATATTTTCAAATTTCCATAAAAAATTCCGTCAGTCCAAGGCTAAAGAATTATTCTACAAAAAATAATTAAAATTTGCAGAATTACTAGCGAAAAATGTTTAAAAAATATACTAAATTTTTGTAAAGTATTTACATTTCGATGGACATTTTGAGAGTCGGAGAGCGAGTAAAAGTAAGAAGAGGGTAAGACAATCTTGGGGCAGGTTCCGAGTGGACAACAGAGAAAATGCATCGGGGTTGTCCCGGGTGCGGTTCCGGAGTTGCGGAGGAGAGATCCGGTCACTGATAGAAGGCCGAGAAGATCTCGGAGGTGTGTAAGTTGAGTGGAGAGACCATTTCCATCAAGCTCGAGCTTTCGCCGGCGGCGAGAGAGGATGAGAAAAAGCGAGAGGGAGAGAGCAAAAGGGTCGAGATATTCCAAAGCGTTTGGAGGCAGATGCGCTAAATAGCCAACGGGGAGAGTTCGCCCACAGCCGCTTATTTCGCAGCATGAACCCCGGAGGGGATTTGCATCCCCTTTCCAGGCTTTTTGGCCAGCCCGAGGCGAAGGATGGCTTGCATGGCGATATGAAAAAAAAAATCAAGAAAGAAAGAAAGAAAAATCGAGGAAGAAAAACCTCCCCCACTCGCAGGAGTCGCAGCTGAGAAAAAAAAATCAGCTCGTGATATGTCCCGGATATAGTGGGAAGGAACAAGATGCACGAGTCCCTGGAATACTGACGCCCCGAAACGGGAATCAATGCTAAGAACATTAGTCGCATCCTCGTCTCATTTTTCGCAGCGCCGCGATCATTCCTCCACGGAGATAAATCATCCTGACAAATGCTTTCTGCTTTTACTATTTTGCATCGATATTAAACTGCTACCCGGCTAGCAAGTGTCACCGATCTATGGCCCGGAACAAAAACGTCATTCCATTTCCATTACAGGTATACAAAAAGTAATATTTGCTCTTGCAAAAATATTTTTACTGTGTGCTGCTTTTTTGTTTCTTTGTTTTGTATTCTCCAGGAATAAAAAGAATTGCACAAATCTCGTTGCTTCTGTTGAATTTTTGAGAGACTGCGAATGATTGTGAAAAAAATTATTCTCCGAAAAAAAAGACGTGAAAATAAAACGCAGTTTCATTTTTACGGAATCGAGGAAAAGGGCAGGGAATAAAAATGTTTAGTGTCCAGGAACGATTCCCTTTTGCGTGGACGTAATGACGGACGTGTACGTTTCTCGGTCGCAGTTTGAGTCGCCAGCTCTCCGTATATCTCGTTCTGCAAACGAGCTTCCGGCTGTGCGCGCTTCGCCCGCGACGGAATTACGAACGTCGTACGAAGTCTACCGGCCGTGTCCGACCGCGATCTCACTTCGTCCTCGGCGCTCTGTTCCAAAGGACGCTTCGACCATTCGCCGAACGTTTCACGACTTTTCCTTCTTTTATTTCATTTTTCATCATTTTATCACCTTCCTTTATTAGTCGACACATTTACTCCAAAAGCTAAATAAAACATCAACACTGTGACTCGCGCGTTGAAATTGCATTCGTGTTAAAAATTACGCATTGATTTTAACAGGCCTAGTTTTTGCACAGAGACTATTTATTTTTCCGATTTCGATATACAATTATTAGCATATGCACAAATTGCTATGCGGGCGCAATCTCGACCCCTATACTTATTGCAGGTTATTTTCAGCTCCTAATTACGTCACTTTCACTGATTATTTTGCAAAATTAATGGAGACAGTTGAAGAAAAAGTGAAAACTCTGGAGAATTCGTGATATTTGCATTGTAAAAACAACAATTTCCGTGAGTATCTGCAAACGCGAAGGAAGGTCAAAGGAATCGGTCTTGCGCTACGTGAACCGCAAACATTTGCCCGGTGTCTGACCAATGCGGGCTTTGCCTACTGCGCCTCGGCTCACAGGGATCGATTTTCGCAACTCACGCTCCCGATAATCGCACGAGAGATTTTCCTCCAATTTTTTTTTCTATCTCATACTTATCTTTCGACCCTTAGGATGTTGGCTGCAAATGACAAAATAATGAACATACGACTTGAACAAAATGACCAAATAATTGACAATGACAATGAACAAACGGAAAAGATTATTTCTTTTATTGTAAAAATAATAACAATAAAAAAGAGTGACTCTGCATGGACATGACGGTACAATATTTAAAAATAATAATACAAAATTGCACAAAATATAAAAATGGCAAGGGTAAACGTAAAAAAAAGTGTTGAATTTTATCGCGTCATTTTTCAGATTCTTCCTTCGATAAATTCGTGCAAAGCCGTCGTTCCATCGAAGGAATGTCGTCCTTTATGCGCCGTTTATGACGTATATCTTCGTACGCGTGTATCATGACGTTAAATGTAAGTAAAATCGACGGGTCATTAATTTTTCACGAACACCAACCCCACGTCATCTTCCGTTTCTCTCTCGCGCCTTTCCTCACGCTTGCCATAAAAGTGTACACGCCACGTCACGCAGCTTCGATAAATCAATCCGGAGTCAAACTTTCATCGATCAATTCAAATGAGATTCAATTCGATGTTCATGATCACTTTTTTCCGAAACAGAAAAAAAATCCTATATTAAAAAAGACATTAACTTGGAGTTCATTAACTTATGGCTTAATTTCTACTCATAAAAAAATCAACGTGCGCTGCTTTGGAAATAATGACCTTGATGTTTGAATCATTCGTTTCGTCTTGCTAAAATTTTCAGGAATTACCTATTATGAAGTCGATTTCGTCGAGGACACGAAAAAATATCGCCACTTGCAATTTTGAGATTTTTCTATTCTTGATTCTCGAAAAATCAGGCCGGAGGTCCTCGACCGCGTTACATTTTCTCAGCTAATGTGAAAAAAACTTGCAAAATAATTTTCTATTACTTATATCATCAAATATACCTAGATAGTTCGGGGATTGTAAACATGAAATAAAGAGAGAACATTTATTGAGCGTAACGAGGAAAAAAAATTTCAAATTATCGTTAATCCCTCGGTCATTAGGGTTTCCATGGTGATCGGTCGAGGTCGAGTGAAAAAAAGACCACGATCTTAATTACTTGAATTTTCGAATGAATTTGGAATCAGTAGACCGGTAGTAAGTGTCGGGGTAAGACGTGTCGGGTCTGACCAGGTAGTTCGTTGCCGAAAAACATTTCGTAGAAATTCGACAAGTTCAATCGAGTGTCAGTTCCAGTTATTTTCAATCGTACGAAAAGTGAATAGTTCAGTGTTTCTAATTTATAATATCGTTTCAAAATAATTTTTAAAAAAATATTAGTGCGGATTTATCCTGCTATATTAAAAAAGAAGTAAAACCTCTAATCAATAAATCGGAATAGAGTGCATAATGCAAAGTTGTATGAATAAATACGCGCCTAGAATAACAGTAAAATATAAATCCAAACATGTCAAAAAAGCGCAGCGGTCGCGTCGTCACTCATCATATAAAAAATATCATTAAAAATTATAAAAATAAAACAAAACTTTTACTCTAAGGATTTTTAAACTTTATCGAATTAAATATTTTTAATGCAAATATGTTGAAGAGTGTTAAAAAATTTTTTTGTCATTTATTTAGACTAATTTTAAACTGCAAATAAATTTTAATTAGAATTTTTTGAAATCGGTTAATTTCCGGTGAGATATGGGTGTATCCTTTCGTTTATTTTTTTCCCCTTGAATTACTTATATTGCAAAATGCAAATTTAACCGAGGAAACGCATTGTGGCACTCAACTCTGATTTTAATTATAGCGTAGTCGTGAATTATAACGTGACGTCGGAGCCGCACTTCCGCTTATCTCTGGCTTATCAGCTGGCGGAAATATCGACCACATGTGCTGGATATTACATGTGTTGCGTCCACGCGAACACGCGTCCCATCGGGTAAATACATGAAAAATTAAATTTTTGCCCACCACGAAATTCCGATTCGAACTCTTACTACAAACTTGATGATCGAATCAACAATTCTCGAAATAAAAGTTAAACAAATCAAAGAATCTTGAAAAAATTTGCAAACTGATTAAACACTTAAAAAATTTATTAAATTTATTAAAAAAATTAATGAACAAAATTATTTTTTTACGTTTATGGCTGGTTTAATCTCTAATTTGCATTCTGCACCCCCAAATGAAAACTGACAACAAAGTTTTGTCCTGATGATAAAAGTTGTCAAAAAATAATAAATTATCCTTGGGAAAATTAAATAAAAAGTAGAAAAAATAATTTACATTTAAAACTTTACTGATAAAAAGTTAAATAAAAAATTATTTGATCGTTAATTAATGCACGAATGAATTTCTTACGAGAATTAAATATTCAACGCGAAAATGTTGAAAAAAATGAGAACGCGCTCTCCGTCTGGTAAGCGAGAGAAAAACGCTGTTTCAAAAGAATAAAATAAAATCGCCAGCCGGGGAAAAAAAAAGAATGTCCACTGGAAGCGCACTGCCCTCTTCCTACTTTCCCCATCTGGGTCCATAATTTATGCGATCATAGATGTAATCGCGTCTGAATATTCACAACTACGCGGCAACTTTATAATTACGAAGTAAATTACCTGGTGGCGAGAGATTCGCGTGCGAACTCTCCTCGACGTATACCTATATTTATTTTCATTTATATACGTGTATACAATGCTGGTCAAAAGTTCCGAATCTCTTTTGAAAAAATATCGTCCCTCATAATCAGATTGTCACTCAAAAATGAACATTTTTCAACTTATCTTCCACGCTTTTTTAAAATACATTTTTTTCTTGTTTAAATGCACAAATTTTATCGCTTCGAAAAAAATATACAGATACATTTTTGTACAATATTAACATATTTCATTGATAATTTAAAAAATTTTATGAAATCTTAATAATTTTTTAATTATTTGAACAAATATTGGTTATATCGGAAAATACTGTGTATATTTTTTACGTAATTGTTGAAAATTTTAGCTTGCAATGTACATTCCCATATACAAATTCGTACACAGCGATAACTTTCGTGTAAGAGCCAGGAACGTTTTTTTTACTCGCCGAAGCCTCCTACTTACTCTTCGAGATTTTATCAACCGTTTGTCCATTCCTTCACGAAGCACAAAAAATTCAACTTCGAAGTTTACACCCTGGATATTTTTCCCTCTCCGATCAAACTCCGCATTTTCTTTTTAAATATATTTTTCTCGACGCGAAAAATACATAAGAAAAATCGCATCGTCAAAAGTTTACTCAATTTTCTTTTAAACGAAATCATTCTCTACGCAAAACTTTCCCGACGTTAATTTTATTTTATAAATAGAGATTTTAGAGTTTTTTTAGAGATAAAAGTAAGAAAGCGATGAAATAAAAATTCTGTTAATTTCGAGGGGTATAATTTTTTTATAATAAATTCTGAGATTTCGTCTGAGAATGTGAAAAGTTTCAAAGGCACTTCGTTTGTAAATGAACGATCCATTTTTTCGCTTCTCTTTTTTACTCTCCCTCCTTTGTGTACTCGGATGAGGTAAAATTTATTGAAAATTAAGGCTGACTTTATCGTGCGGAAAGTTTCCAATTTTCCGAGCTCACTCCGGCCTCTGGGAAGAAGTTTGCTTTTTTGGCCCTTCGCGACCGCGCTCGGTGACGGTGACGCTCACTTCCCAATTCAAGAATATTTGTCCCCGAACTGAGCGACTAACTTTAATTCCCATTTTTTTCTCAAACTATACGAACTTGAAAAATTTTTCAGATGATCTCTCAACAAAGAAAATGAAAAAAATTATATAAAATTTATTTTTTCTAACTCGAAGTATTAAAATATTATATAAAAAATCATTTGTGTCAAATTTCAAAATAAACAATAAAATTTATTTCATATGCTCTATTTAAGATTATCATAATAAACATAAACGATTTTAAAATTGTTCTAAAGGTGTCAACTGAGGTGAGATTTGTAGAAAAAAATGATGAATTTATAGCAAAAATATATGAAGTAGAAAATTTACCAATTTATCATGGTAAACTGACTTTTCTCAGAGACAATATTTCCAGTTCATCTTCAAGAAAAGATCTCGAAAATACGTCAAATATTTTCTGAATGATATTGAATGGTGCATAGTTCGATCGAATCGTGACTTAAAACGTTCTAAAACGTTAAAAAGATATGTCTTTTTAAGGAAGGATATCATAAGTGTCCAATAATCGTTTTTTTATTGATTTTTGAGGCGTTAAGAAGGTAAAGAAGGGTAAACCAAGTTTCGAGACGCAGGTGCAATCGTCGTCGTATTTTTCGATCGGAAAATCATAAAACAGAATGAAAGTTTGGAGAAAGGGCAAGAGAGATTGGTGGGAAAAGGACGGATCGACGAGATACGAGGAAAGAAACGCGCATATCTATACCGACTTCTGTTTTCTCCACTCTGATTCGTGTATTTTCGTGCCAGGTGGATAGATGAAAAAGAAAATTCTGCGTTACGGCCCGAGTATCCGAAAGATGAACTTGGCGAAAGTCGGTAACACACCAGGTGGACTCTTCGATCTCTCATCCTCAATTTTGTCGGAAGTTAAACTTTCGTTTCTTTTCCAACTTCGAGTACAATGCGCGTCAAAAATTTCATCCCATATCCTTGGGACGTCTTATATTAAACTACCTGAATTAAATAAACAATATTCCTGTATTCTGAAACTAATAACTCAAACTGCCATGAAAAATTTATTAAATATCAATTTTTTAAAACAATTTTAAACAATAACCAATATTATATAAAAATTAAGTTATTTTATTTAAAAAAAAATCTCCATATACAATGTTCACATATTTTTACATGACTTCTTAAATTTCGTTTAATACAAACGTGAAGAATTGTATAACATATTTTTTGACAATTGGAAAAAAAATTTAGTTCCAATAACATAATGCTGTGAGAACGTGCGTTTCGTTTTTTGAAGTTGGTTCTCCGGTAGAAAATCGTTCTGAAACTTTTTGCCGGCAGTGTATGAGCTCGTACGTCTTACCCGGACTTCCGGAATGTTGGAAGCGTGTACGTTTTGCGCAACGCCGTGGAGAGGTCGCGATTGAAAGTGCACTTTTCTCATCCCCATTCTCCGACGTAGTACGAGAGATGAAATTTCAATCCCACGATGAAGATTATTTCGTAAAGTCTTGACGAAACTTTTCTTCTCGTGGGGAATAAAGATGGCGGAAAAGGGAGAGACCAGAAGCGACGAAGTGCCGGGGCATGAAGTAGAAAAGGGACGAAGGCTCGATAAGTCTTTGTCGAGAAATACCGTCGAGACGTCGTTTGATTACAAATCCGATTCGCTTTTCGAGATTAGAAATAGGAGAAAAGCTCAATCACGCCGGCCGAGTCTCTGGCTAGTTCGCCCGAATTTCCGGGCTAACGCGAACGTGACCTAACGCGCGGAATTTACAAGCAAAACATCCTAGCTTCCATAATGCAATTGAAACTTTATCGGGCCAACCATGCCAAACGATATTATCTCGAAACTGTCATGGCATCTGTTGACCAGCCGAGTTACGACGACCGCAGTAGCAACCACTCGATATCCTTTATCACTCATTTTCTATACTGAAACTACCAAGAATATATATTTTATTTATAAAAAACTATAAAAACAATCGTCATCCCAAAAAAATACTCTAAAAAAATCTTCAGGTGATAGAATATATTTAAAATTCCTTAATTTAGATTAAATTATTTATTTTAATTAATAAATCTATGTCTATGATAAAATAGTAGAAAAGTTCTGTCTAAGACTGCAGATATTAATTTACTAATTAACATTAAAATTTACAACTATACTTCGAGAACGTAAAAGGATCACTAATAAAATACACATATAAAAAATGTGTTATAAAATTGTATATGTTGAGAAATATATTTTTTTATTTACTTCGGGAATAAATCAACTGACTCGCAGAATATTCGTAACTCCCGTAGTAAATAATCCTGGCGATAACCTCCATCAAACGGTCGCACAAAAAGCAGAGTCCCTCGTGAGGGAGATTCGACGATGACGGTCCGAACACGGCGTTTTTCTCATCCGAATTTCCACCCGAATTCCTCTTTTACGGGTTCCCCTTTTCCAAGTTTTACCTTTTTTTCTGCTCGCATTTTCTCAACTGCGTTGTCATCCGGCTGTCGCTCCCTTTTTCGACTCTTATCCGTTTTTTTTCCTCTTCGCGCGAACAAGCATTTTTCATTCAATCCGGTTTTTTTCATTCGCAAGAAAAAAAGTATTTAAATATTTCACGCAAACAAGAGATTTTTTTAATTCTCTTGAGCTTTTCTGTTGAAAACTGTGTTCTGAGAACCAATAAAAGCCGAGATTAAATGCATATTTTTATACGGTCAGCGCTTACTTTCAGCGTTAACAGCATATTTGTATTTTTTATATTTTTATCAATATTTATTTTAAAACAAAATGTTTCTACGAAAATGATGGATGTTAAGAATATTTCGTGGAATAGAGCTTTTTACATTTTATTCAACGAAACCGCAAATTTTTGTATAGAAATATTTTTAAGGATGGACCGAACTGACAAATGAATAAATTTTTAATACATTTTGCTTCGAAATATGTATAAAAATCTATTGTGTCTTATTGACAAGATTTCACTAAATTTATTAATTTTAAATTGTTTAAACAGTGTCAGAAGAGTAAAAATAAAATAAAAAACGTGTGCATCAAATGATTTATCTGGGATTCTTGAAAATAATTTCAGGGGGTTGAAAAAATTGGTAAATTATGAATAATTGAGTTGGACTTATTTTTATAGGACACCCTGTGGGTTGGAAGTTGCTGCCGAGGCTTGAAAGTCTTTGAGAGCGTACTCGTGTTCAGGTAGAAGGAAGCGCAGGTGCACCGACGACATTCTCGAGGGTATGCAAGCGTTTATACGTGCGTGCGAGCTGCGAAGCTTTCCTTAATCTCCCACAGTGATTACGGCCCGGGTGGAAACTATCGGCACCGGGATGCAAGCTCGTTAATTACGACACACAGAGAAGGACGTGAAAGCCGGTGGAAAATATCGTTCACCTCCTCTAGCCCCGAGACTATCGCTCCTTCGAGCATTTTCAACCCTCTCTTGCTCTCGCAACCCCCTCACCCTCCCTCCGCATCGAGTAATTTCACAACTTTCTACCTGCTTCTTCGTCCATTATCGAAAAACTGATGCATTTTGTACATATTTTCCAGCATATTATATTTTTCGTTCAAATCTGTGTTCTTACAAACAAAGTGGTGAAAAAATTGTGGGGTAAAATGTGTGCCAGATAATCATTTCAACAATTTGTCCGATATTTTACAAAATAGTTCGAGTTAAAAAATTCGGAAGAAAAAACAAAAGTTAAATTCACGTTTAGAAATTTGTATTACGTTAAAAAGTATAAAAAACGTACACTGCTAAAAAAGATTTTTTTAACGGCGACGATTTTCAACAATATAAAACTCGATATTTGAACTATAAATCTTTGTAAAATTCGTGTAAATTTTTATTAATATCTGTCTCAAGATAATTTAGTCATTACAAATATCACGAATAAATTAAATATCGATTCTTACGTAGGGCGAGAAAAAAGTGACAAGGCGAAATAAAGATCGATCCTGGCTGTTTGTCGAAGCAAATCGTGTTTTGGAAGAGCGATGGTCAGTGGGGGGTGTCGATTAGCGATGCAGGAGACAGTCGACACCCTCGCACGTGCCGGATTTTCGTTCTTCCACTATCTCTTCTCCATGGTGGCTTCCATGGCGCCTATCTTGCTCTCTCTTTAGTACAAATAAAATTGTCTACCCATCTCTCTCTCTCTCTCTCCCGACTTCCCTCTCTCTCGTGCAAAGTTTGCAACACGTTCGTCTCCGTTCTCGCGCGAACGACGCCGGGAATCTCCGGGGGACAGAGCCGAGCGGTGAGAGGGGAGAAAAACGGACTAATTGTCCGACGCAACGTTCGATCACCTGTCACTCGGGATCCAATAGTCAGCTAGTCCCGTCTTCCTTTCTTTCGTTCTCGTCCGTTCCCCGTCGCACACTCGCCTCTCGTTTCTTCCGGGAGTAACATTTCGCGGCGTGATTTCCTCGATCTTAAACTTTCAATTAAACGTCCGGGAATTCACAAGTGGGATTTTCGAGCCTCGGTCAAATTTCGTGAGTGCGGTGTGTGTCGAAAAATTGTGCAAACTTTGCGCGTCGAACAAATACTTCCTTAACTACTTACAGTGGAAAAATCTCGACAGATGGCTAGGCACGTATTTTCAATACATTTTTTGATTTGTATTGTACTGAAAAATATACTAAAAATAAAAATATAGTTCAAAAATGTAGTTTAATAATATATAGTTCAAAAATATATTGGAAAAATAATGTTTTTTTTTTTGAGAAAAGTAATTTTCGTTTGTCACCAGAAAATATTTTCTTCTGACGTTTTCGTGCTTTCTGCTGCTCGTTCCGATCTGCAAGTCGAACAACTCGACGGAGGGAGTGCGGTACCAGGAAGAGTGGGTGATTCGAGTGGAGGGCGGTCCTCAGGTCGCCTCTCTCCTCGCCCTGCAATCCGGCTACAAAAATCTGGGTCTGGTGAGTCCTGAGAAAACAATAAAGAAAAATAAACAAATGAGGACTTTTGACGATATCTAAGAAATATATATCAATAAAGTGGTCGCGAGCTTGAATGGCTTTCTCGAAAGTTTGAAAAATTTTATATTGCGATCGACGAAACGGGGTGTCCTCGATTTTGAAAACGTGAGAAAGGGAAGAAGGGGAGAAAAAGAACGAAGAAGCTCCTATAACGAGTCATGAGAAAGCACTTTTCTTATTATCGTGTTTTTTTTGTCATCCACTGGAAATTCCATTCCAGTTCATCCGAACTAATAATAAAGTTATCCCCGGAGAACGCTTCGGAAGAGTGCGAAGGGGTGGTGAGATACTCGCGGCCCCTCGTTTTCGTCCACGATAAGGAGGGCCGCGGGGGTGGGATCGAGGGGAGAAAAATATTCGCGAGCCCTTGATTTCGTTCTCGGTGAAAAAAGAAGAACCGATGCCGGGAAAAACGACGAGGAGGGAAGAGGACGGAGAAGATCCGTGGAGAGAGAAAGAACGAGATCAAACGATCGAGAAGAAGCGAGGGAGAGAAATAAGCGATGGGAAGAAAAAACGCGATAGCGAGAAAAAGAGAAAAATGTGGCGGTAAACGAAGAGAGCGAGAGAGAGAGAAGATTTTTTTCAAAATAGCAAAAAAAAGGAAGCAAAGAGTTAGGGACACGTGCACAAAAAGTCTCGATAAACTCTGTAAGAATATAATTCTGTCAACAGAGGGAATTGGAGGTCGGGATGAGGGTTTCATCTCGCTGGCGGTGCTCGGAAGGTATAGGAAGGACCAGAAAGGGGTTAGGGGGTGGGACGAAGGCACGGGACCAAGGCCAGGCGGAGATGCGATTAAAACTTGAACAACTTCTTAATAACTTAGTCACTTTGTAACGCCCAATTCGGGCTGAACTCCGGGACAGGGGAGCGGCGTTGTGCAAGCAAGGATGGCTTGTTCGCGGTGAAATCCTCCCCCTCCCGGCCCGGAAACCCAAGGACCACCCGTACATTTTCCACACACAGGCATGCGAGCCTCGATTTATACGTCTCGGCCCTCGCTAACTTTCTATCTTCATCCTCGACCCGTGTACACGTATTTTCGTCTATATATTTGACTCTCTCGGTGCGCGAGTACACTCCTGATAAGCTAAACACGTCGGTACATCGCACCCGAATCCCCCCTTCTCACTCCTTAATTCATCTTGCAAACATCTACTCGGTTAACTCCTATTTTCATTCATTTTTGACATATTTAGGCGATCCTTGCATCAAATTACTGTCAAGATTCTTCAAAATTTGCGAAAACGTTTTTCAGCGTCACACACGAGTCTGCGGAAAATTTCAAGAAGCTTTCCCTATACGATGAGGAAATTGAGATACTTATATCGTTGAAAATCACTATTTTTCATAGCTTTCGATAAAGGACCGTGTTAATTTAAAATTTTGATTTTTTTGAAACTCAATTTATAAACTTTTCAATATATCAATTTTTGAAATTAAAAATTTATAGTAAAAATTTCAACCTCTTATACCTACTAATATCTTGATTATTAAGTGGTAAAACCTTCTCAAGTTTTTTTAACATTTCAGTACAATAATGAAGAACTTTCACAAAATTTTTAAAGAAGTTATTTTGAAATAATGTTATATAAAAATGAAACTAAACGTTAATATGTTAAAAATTTTGAAAAATTTAATTTATTTATCTCTCAACGTATATAGTTCAAAAGCAGTGAGGATACAATAAAAAATAAAGCAAGTTCATTTACAGATTACGTATAGTTATCGAAAAAAAGTCGATAAAAAATAATTTGGAACTTTTGGACACTAGTTATTTCCACACAATGTTATCTTAATAATTCTATAGAATTAGTTTTGTAATTTTTTTCATGATTCCCTCCTGATGGACTATTTTACACTTTTTTATTCTCGATCGAGTTCGCTATTTATTTTGCTCTTGATTATCGCCTCATCCTGAAAACAATGGAAAGAGCAATCCTATTCTGGGCGCAAAATGTGGAACGAGAAAGTCTTCCTGTATGAGCTTTATCTTTTGAACGTGGCGAAATGGAGAGGGGGAGAGCGTGCCGTTGCTTGAATTATTATTCAGCATTTCTCCCAGACAACGCCTATATTTCTGTAGAGGGAACACGTTATTGAACCGCGAACAAATAAATTCGATAAATCTCATCAAGCGAGATAAAACTCGATGAAAATAATTTGACGAGGAAAAAAGAAAATATAATTACTTTTTGTCGTAATAACTTTTGTTCGTGTTGCAGCATTTGCTTCCAATATTAAAAATATAAAACGATTCAAAGATAAAAGTGTAATAAACGAGAAATTTTATTTGATATTCAATGACTATTAGAAATACTGCGAGATTCAATGAGAAATATTGCACAAAAAAGTGATATTGAAAATAAATTTATCCCTTGGTTCGCGTCCGATAAAATTCTTTTTTATCTGATAAGCCGAGAATGAAAATTCGGTCGTCGCGAGAGAAACGACTGTAAGAGCGAATAGCAAACGTCAGAGAGATAATCCGATAAGAGTCAATATATTTTCAAGTGTTCGCCAAACATAGCGGAAATAAGCTCGCGAGCGAGGCCTCGAAGAACTCGGAGCTATCGGAGCGTCTCGATGACGTACGACGAAGGATTCGTGTAACGTGTCAAAGTCGATAAAAAAAGAGGAAAAAAGAAAAAATAAACTAGTGAAAAAATTGGTAAGAGCCTTCAGTTTTTTTACCTTTTGAACCCTCTGATTTTTTTAGCATTTATTTTCTGTGCGAGGTCAAAGAAATCCTATTTTCACTCCTTTTTTTCTCCAATTCTTTTCACACATCTTTTTTTTTCTTTTTAACGATCTCGACACAAACGTGTCCTGGATAACTCATCGAGCAAAGAAAGGGAAGATCATACGAGCGGGACGGAACGAAATATCGACGCGAAAACAATTATTTTTCGTGGAGGGAGCAAAGGTGGAAAATAAGGTCGAGGTTGCCAAAAGGATTGCAAGGAGATAGGGGTGGGAAGCGGGGAGAAAACAAACGCGGAAAGAAATGAAAGTTTTTTGATTCTTTCTCGCGCAAAAATCACCTGGATTACGTTTCCGTCACGGAGATCGGATTCTTTGAAGGATCTTTCGTTCTCCGGAATCTCTTTTTCTACCTTTTCGTGTATTGGCTCAAACGAATTTCGAATAAGAAAATACGAGTCGAGTCGATTTCCTGTCTGAGAGACAATTATTTTCAAAAAAAGTGCGAACGTGACTGAAATTTGAACTAAAAATATACCGAGAATGGAGTTTAAAAAATTCGAGACTCAAAAAATGTGGAATTTTGTTGGATTCAAAAGGAATAATACCAGAAAGGTAACGTAAATAGAAAAAAAATCGCACCAGAACCCAAATGCAGAGTCGTGGAGAGGACTGGCGGAACTTTTAAAAAATTCGTAAAAAAGGGATTTTAAAGAGACCGCAGGATATAATCTGAAAAAAGCTTCACCACTAAGGGATTACTCGGATAATCTTTGTTTCAATAATTAACATCGAAATATCTCGGAGTACTGTTAGGACATTTGCAGAATGACATCAAGAATTAATTTTCCGTGACATTACACGTAAAAGGAGGAAAATGGATATTTTTTTAAGTAGCCTAAGAGTACATCAGAAAGAATATATTCTGTCCAAAATGGACTACGATCAGAAAGCTCGTAACTAAAAAATTAATTGCACCTACGATTTATATGCATAAAAAATGGTACAATGTGTGTGCATTAATATTTTTAACAAAAAATACTTTTAAAAATAACACATGAGTAAAAATGTATATCTAATATCATATAATTTTTTCAAAGTTTTTTGTAAACTCATCATTGTCAAGAAATGATTATATTTATATTTACTCATTGACTTGTGTATAATTAATAATTTAATTGATAAAGCTTTTTAAGCATTATTAAGTTTAATGGATGAAATTTACTACTGTCAAGTTAAAATCCACAAATTAATTCCTCTATAGGTAAAATCATACGATAAATTTAATCAAATTTACACCAATAAAAATATTTTATTCGAAATACTTTATGTAACTTTTTGAAAAAAGTACTCGATTTAGCGAAGAAATTTTACTGTAATTAAAAATAATAATGTCTCTGTGAAATTTGAGGGTATTTTCCATCATAATTATTCACTATATAAATAAAAATTAAGAAAATTACAGCATAATTAAAAATAATAATATCTCTGTGAGATTTGACTGTATTTTACAGGACAAGGCAAGAAGAGAACTGTTTAACTCTCGTGCATGCACCTACTATACTGCTAATAGTACGGTCCGCATCGTTGAACTTGCGAGAGTGTGGAGGAGTACGCCCGGGCAAAGAACAAATTTTGGTTAGTTTAATCGTACGGTGGTTGCGCCAGAATCTCTTTCTCTCTCTCCCTCTCTCACTCTCTGTCTTGTCGTCGTTTCCCCATTACGAGCCTCTGAATTACCTCGTGCCATTCTCAAGCGATTGTACATGCTCCCGCAGTAGTCCACGTCTCGTACAAACGATAACTCGTTTTACCATCTCATTCGACAAAATAATTATTTTGCGAATTCCAGAGTCGCGGTTAACACGTCTCTCTTTTCCGAGCAAATTTATCTCGTGCTGAAAAGCAAATTTGCTTTTGTCAACTATGAATTCGAAATTATAAGATGCAAAATGAATTTTAGAATATTTCATCGTCCCCGAATTATTGCTCAATTTTTTCAAATTTATGTGTACATTGGAAATTGTATTATAAAAATGGAATTGATAAAAAGAATTTTTGAAGAATTTACTAAAAGATCGATCCGGAATTGTTGAATTCTGGTGTGCGTTGAAAACGTCGTTGTGAGAGTCGATGCGTCGTCTTGTCGCGATAATCGTTATTCGACGAGGCAACGAGACGTTGAAAATGAGTAAGAGATTCAGGATTCTCGGCTGGGTTGTAATTTTCTCGCCTCGCTTGGACGACCATTTCGCGAATAACAACGCAGTCGGCAAATTGGAAGCTACGGACGTTTGATTTTCATCGATTCTTCGTTTACGGGCCGCAATTCGACTCGAATCACATTATACTACCCCATTTTTCTCACCCCGAGAGAGAGAGAGAGAAAAAAGCGTATCGTGATTTACTTTTTACCTTTTTTTTCTCCCGAGCGCGCCAAAGTTCGCGATTCATGTTTTTTACGACTCTCTCGTCGTGTGTTGACGAACGTCATAAAAGCTCTTACACTCTTGTAATTCAGCTAATCGAGTACGTGCCACTTGAGAGGAAGCTTTCCAAACGCGTCAACCTTTTACTTTTACGAGGCAAACGTTTTTTCTCTCTCTCTCTCTCTCTCTCTCTTTTTCTTCTTCGTCACACTTTCTACATTCAAGCCAGCAAACACCGAGCTAACTTTTTCCTTTTCGAGCAGACGAGTGCCTGTGAAAATCATTTCGAAAGTACCAAAAACTCGGGCCTCGAAGTCGTTGTTTGTAAAGAAACTCTCGAGCGCTTTCGAGCCCCGACGGGATGGCTCTGAAAATAGACAGAAATTCGTTCGCGCTCAGAAAATGAAGACTGATAAAAAACAACTGAAAAATACAATTACAAGACTTCTTTTCAGTTTCTAACGAGATATCGTCTTACATCGAAAAAATAGAGAGACATGCCCTAAAAAATCTTATATTTCGAGAGTTCATTAACTCGACTGCTAAAAATTTTCTGTAGACGATGAAAATTTTAATGATTTTGGGAACAACACAAAAATAAACGATACAAGGTTCAAAAAATATGTGATATTTTTTTAACCATTTTTTCTATACTATACAAAAAAATTCATAATCGAACAGACACTTTCATTTTAGCAGGAAAATATATTTTCGTTTTTCCTAAATTTAATTTATTTTATCATAAAGATACAATTACTTATAAAATAATTAAATTAGTTGTTAATTTACAGTAAAAAGTTTATTCTCTTAAAGTAAAATTTTTGTCCTGCAACCCTTATTATGGCAGTGTGACTACTTTGATCTCAACGCCATCATGGAGACAATGGTATGTAAATTAGCAATCGAGATGGCAAACAATTGAACGACGAAGCAAAATGAATCCGCGAAGAATGAAAATAGTCGAGGGCAATCTGAAATCTCGAACGGGCAGGCGGAAAGCCGTTGTTAATTCCTTGTGAAAATAGCACGCTCCGTGCCGGGGCGAGGGACTCTCGGTCGTGCGGATGAGTAGCAATTGTGCGGAGGCTGTTCGGAGAAAATCAGAGTGGCTGTGCGCGCAAAGAGCGGAGAAAAGCGCGCGCGGTGAAATTACGCGGGGCGCATGTTTCCGTGCGCGCGCTCGCGAATTGCAGCTGCAACCTGGGAATGCAGCGACGTTTCTGGTTTTGTTGGGTCGCCCCCGAGGCCTCGGCGGTCGACCGCAATCCACGTTGCGCAATGCGTGTCCCTTTGCCCGTGTATCTCGCGGAGCGCGTAATTATTTCACATAATTAAGCTATACCTCCAAAGGACACTCGGAAAATCCTCGGCAGGACAAACGCTCTTTTTCCCCTCTCGTCTCATCCTTTAAAGAATAAAATATATTCTTACTTTTCGCTATTTTTCTTCTTTAATCTTCTTCGTCCTTGATTATTTATTTTTCTCTGGCTGATATATAAGTCAAGCAACGAAAATTGAAAAGTAAATATAAATAAATAAAGAGAATAATGAAAGAAGAAAAGCATGAATAAAGATTGTGTGTAACTATTTTTACGAGCAGGAAGCATTTAATTATCTGTCACATTTAATTTTAAAAATAAAGTAGTTTCACACGCCAGTATTATTTATGAGATATACGACACTTTTGAAAAATTTATCGAAAATTACATTCATATGCAAAATCTGCAGTAATGGTAAGAATTATTTTGTACCATTAATAGAATGTTGCTATTAAATATTTATTAAAAATATAAAAAAGCTACCAAAATTGAATTAAAATAACACATCGAATTAGTTATTAAAAAATAATCAAATTTTCTTATCTATAATCGTAAAAAAAATTGTTTAAATCTTTGAAAAAACACGTAAGCAATAACACGTATTATTCTTTCAATTCACTTTCCATTGTTTTCTCAGCAAAACCTTGACAAAGTCGCGAATGAGACGGGAGTAAGAAAAAAAAGTGTCTCGAAATCAATACGTCAACTTTCTTAATGCTGATAATCATTCAGCGTTATTCCAGAGGCTCGGTGTTATGTCAGAGAGGAAGGAGAAAAGGCGAGAGGAAGAGAGCCGAGATGAGAAGACTCGAGAAAAAAGAAAGAAAAATACAGAGAGCTCGCGATCAAACAGCTCCGGAAGAAGGAAGGACAAATTGATGGGAGGAACTCGAGAGTAGCTTCCAGGTTGAGAAGACGATCTTGGGGAAACAATCTCGATTAAACGGAGAAAAAGAGACGACGAGGGGGAGACTCTGCGAAGAGGGCTCTCCGCATTGTCTCCCGTGTCAATAAATTTCCTTATCTCTCGGATGAAAATACTAATGACCGTTTGGGAACAAATGCGATCGAGTGAGAGGAGAGAGAGCGAGCGAGGCAGACGCGAAGAAGAGAAAAAAAACGAAGAAAATTGCTGCGAGGGGATCGAGAGTCGCTAATTAGTATCCCGCGGAGTTAACAGGCAGTTTCACGGTGAAAATAACGAGGAAACATGCCGTAACAACGAAGCTGCGGAGTGTGATTAATCGTTTGAAGTCAATGAGAGCCGGTGGTCTCCGGATAAAAATAAAATCTAACGAGCCCGCGTTGGAAATACGTCAGAGGGTTCGATTGGCCGGCGCGGAGACACCCGCGGAGAGCTCAGGGATTACTTCGGAGACGCTCGGGAATCCGATCAAAACAAATGGACCGGAAGAACGGGGCTCGGCGACTGCGCCGATTTTCGCTCGATCGTTTCCCATTCTTCTTCGACGCGAACGTCGAAAACCCTTTCTACGTCATCCGGAGTCTCATCGGATCTGCCACGTACGCCGAGACGCAATCTGAATACCGATAAGACGGATCGTCCGCTGATCACCAACCGATGACGCTTTCTCCACTCCCCAGCGCCCAGCGAGCTTCGCGTCGACGCCTCCGCCAGAGCGCGCTCCAGTCGCGCCATTTCTCAAGTTATTTTCTACTCCTCCTTTTCGACTCTTTCTCTCTCTTTACTTTGATTGACTTCGGTTATACCCAAGCCCACAGATATCCAATTTTTTCCATTTCCATCGTCTCTTTATTTTATTTTATTTTTTCTCATAGTTTGTCTATACCCTCTGTTTTTTTTTTGCTCGTATTTATTCCGTCTTTTTCCTGTCGTCTGGTTTCTTTTTCTATACTTTCTTTTTCTAGCCCTCTCTTTTCCGTCACTTCATTTCCCATGTTTTCGCTCGCGGTATCGGACTTCCCGCAGAACTCATCGAATCCATCAACCAATAAGATTCCGCTCATTGTCGCATCCCCGGATTTTCCCTGACGGTATTACGCCTCGAGAGGCTTTTCCTAAGCGACGTATACGTATAGACGAGGGAGAATAGTCGCTCCTCTAAGCGGCAGTCTTCCATTATTCTACGCTCTGGGGATTCATCCCGGGAATCGGACAGCCGGCTGACGAAAAAATAAAGAAGCGAAGACGTGGGAGCCGAGGCTGACGGATCGAGAAATAATTGAAGAACGAGAGCCCGGAATCGTTCGTCTTATTCAACAGATTGCACTTTCTCCGATATTTATTATCAGTCCGAGCGTTTGACTGCGGGAGAAGAAAAAAATCTTCCCTCGCCCAAGCAGAGAAGAAAAATAATAGACGAATAACGAGAGAAATCGATCTCGTATATTTTGCAACAATCTTTGAATTTTCATCGCGTCGCAAGATTGAGCGTGTCCCCGAAACTACGTGAGGAAAAATGATGAAAAATCTCAGCGACGTCGAGAGGAGAGAGAGAGAGAAAAAATAACAGGAGAGAGAGAGAGAGTCGAAAATAAATTCATGCGCAATCTTCCCCTTTACTTCCAATAATTTTTCTTCCGGCTTTCGGGCTCTAGTGACGAATGTTTCAGGGTCGGAGCCTTACTGAAATGTGATTGAAACGACAGGGCGGAATTGCGCTTCGTTCTCCGGCACGTGATACATAACTCCGAGGCAAGGGAGGCAGCGAGGCACTTTTGTTCTTGCGCATACGTCGACCTCGTAGCACGAGCTGTGCTGTGTATAAATTGTAAATGTATGTACAAAAGTAGTGTATGTGTGCGCAGTCCGCACGTATATTACGGCATAAAGCTCATAGCCACGGGGGTGCCATTCTAGGCAAGACTCGAGTCAACGCCGCTCCAGGTTTGCCTCGTGCGGGTCAGACGAATCTACTGGCAAACGGAAACAACCCCCCTGCGCTCCATCTCGAGATACTACCGACCAAAAGTTTTGCCACGCACCGAAATTACGCCAAAAAATTCAACAATATCCCTTTCAGAATTAACTTTAAATATTTATTTGAAGTTCCGTCCATCTATATCAATGTTGACGTAACTTGATATGAAAGGTTTTCCTTCAGTGATTCATTCTTAATAGGGGTGTGCGAATATCATTCCAATCGAATCGAATCGAATATTAATATTCGATTCGAAATTATTCGAATTATTCGAAATTATTCAAATTATTCGAAATTTTTCGAATTATTCGAAATTATCGAAACGTGCGGATAGGAATGGTACTCGGTATGTAAATCAACGCGAGAAAGAGTCTCGACGTCGAAATTTATCGTCTCAAATTCTCATACTGACAAATATCATGGGGTATGATAAAGATTTCATCGTGTAAAGTTACAACTTTGACAAAATCGTGCTAAAAATTATTTTTACTAAAACCATTTTACTAACATCATTTTTACTAAAAATAATTTTAAGATATTGTAAGGACTATTTGTGAGTTATTGGCTTGAGGCAAGTATCTGAAAACACGTTGTAAATGACACGAGTTATTGATATTGTTAAAAAATCATAGTTTTCCTAGTAAAACAAGGTAAAAATCTATTGGATTTGTATACTCTTATGAAAATCATTATTTTAGGGTTGATATTTTTAGTTTGAATCGAATTTAAAGGTGAATAATTGAAATAATTTGAATAATGGTGATGAGTGGCTGAATTTTTTATATGTTGTTTCGTACGAAAAATCTTGTAGCGATTTTGAACAAAATTCACTTTACGGTTTCAGTCATTAATTTAAAAATTCTTAGGATTTTAACTTTTTACATTTTCTTTATCATAGGAAATATTTACTCTGAATATAAATTGTTTAAAAAGAATATTTAACCTGTTAATTGATATTACTATTAGAAAAAAATTGAAAAATTTATCTAGATTAAATGTGAAATTGAAATTTCACCAATTTATCGTGAAAAGCTCACTTTTGTGATGAACAGTATCTCCAATTAATCCTCAAAGTAGTTCTAGACCTACAGTCACATCCAAAAGTTTATTTTTTCATTTTTTTTCCTACCATGTGATTTTTGAGTATCGTTAAAAACGCTTTATTAGAAAAAGTTTGTTACATTTTGATTCAAGAACAAAATAATAAGAAGACGTTAATGATAATCAATATCTCAGTAATATTCTTTCTCATTTTTGACAAACCATTAAATCAATTTTCCACAATTCAATGGATGAATAAATTCCATTGAAAAATGTGTTTTGGTATTTGAATAAATATTTATAAATTCTATTATTTATTTAAATAATTTCTCGTATTGAGAAAGTTTTGGTCGGGAGTGTACGCGTGTGGAGATCGGACGCGGAGAGAGCTCGAGACATTTCCTCTCGTCCAACGTCTCAACTGTTGGAACGGTGACCGGAGATCAGTCCGGTGACTCGGTACTCACCGTTCCTGTACGGTGGCTCCGGGAGCAAGGTCAGAATAGGAGTTTCGCCCGTTTCGCGTTCATCCCGAGACAAAGTGCGCTCGCTTCTGAGCGGGAATTCACTTGCCTCCGCGACGTATATGTGCCAAGCCTTTATTTATATGTAAATATTTGGCGATGCGGTGTATCATCCCCATGATTTCTCTATTAGAGGTTTCGAGAGAAAGGAAAAAAGGGCGAGGAGGAAAAAGATTGAAAATAACCGGGATGATTGAGTGAAATGTACTTTAGAGCCCTCGACTCCGCTTCCCATTCTGGCAGGTTCATTTTTTTCTCGACGCGTGTGCGCGCCAGATGGAACGGGGCGAACTTTTTTTCATCCCTGCCCTTCGCTCCGCGCAGAACGCTTGACTAAAAATTCGTCAATCACGCTGGTGGTTACCAGGAGCGGAACGCACGTAGGGGAACGAAGAAAGAGGTAAATGAGCCGAGCCATCGGGATGGCAATATGGATCGCATTACGGCCAGGTGGAGTTTTCGGAACGAAAGTTCACGAACCAAATGGCATAAAAAATTCATTTCATGCTAATATTCTCGGTAAACGTCGTTTATGAAGTAGTTAAAAAGAAGATTCTTAAAAAGTGTGAGCCTTTTTTTTTGTAAAACAAGACACAATATTATAATTCGTAAATTTGTACATTTTTTATATTTTATGTTGGTTTGAACTGAACTGTATTGAGAAAAAACAAATGAATTTTCTTCGTGAAAAAATATGGACCTTTTTCCAATAACGAGCTCTCTATAATCATATTAAACTTTTTATCGGTTATTTTGACGATTGGTATCTTTCATTTAGAATAATTTTTGAATTTAATTCATCCCCTGAGAAATAAAAATAGTATTTTCTTTCTGAATAAAATAGTTCTTTCATGGAAAAAAATCGTGAAAAACCGTGAACCAGAAACTTTTGACGTTAGCTGTAAATTAACGAGGAATTGCGGAAGGAAAGAGTTGGGCTAACGTGGATCGAGTTTGCATACGTTTAATCTACCAGGTGGTCCCTTCGTTGGCCCTTCATCGGCTTACAAAAGCCACAAGGCCTCATCGCCCTTGTGACCCTCTTCGGGAGCTTCCTTTTTCCTCTTTTCTCCCTTTCCCCAAAGGCTGGCCCCTCTCAATAATGATAATGTCACCGAATGAACTCCAGGCACGCCCGGAATGTGACTTTGGCTGGTATATGAGCGAGGGACTGCTCGCACGGGCTCTCGAGCCACCGGCTGACCTCTCGTGCTTCCCTGATACCAACTTGCCCCTGGGGAATCCGGAAATTAGAGCGCCCTTCGACTTAACCACCCCTGAAACTCGAACGGCGTATCCCCGATGCTGATGACGTCGTCAATCGTCCATCATCCTCTTTACCAGGATGACATTATCTCTCGAAAACTTTCGTCAATATATACCATCCCTTTCCACTCTATCAACCTTCAGCAAAATTTGCTAATGTTTCATGAATATTTAACTAAATTATTTACAAACGTTTGATCAAATTTCATCATTTTTAGAACAGTTTAGTTATTCCTGATTCGAAACTCCAATTGAATTTTTCGTGAAATTTCATAACACAATTATACAAAATGAACCTTGTTTCGTAAAGTCTCAAATAATAAGAGAAATATTTATTATTTCGTTCGATCAATTAATTTTATTGTTCAATTTAGGTTCTTGGCTTCAAAGACACGTACCTGTGGCGCAAAGATGATTATCCTCAGGAGAGGAAGAGAGGAAGCTTTCGTTTCATCAAAGCCCTGACTTCCCATCCTGAGGTAACACAAATTTTCCGAAAAACATCCTACGTTCGTTAAACCCGTTCTAAAAATAAATGTTGAACCGTGATATTTAATTTCAGATCCTCTGGGCAGATCAGCAGAGGAGTTTTGAACGTCACAAGCGAGATCATGTTACGATCGACTCGGTGGATTCCGAGACACCACTCGTGAGGGAGAAACGATTGCTCGATGGCACGGAATCGAGGCCCAGATTAGTGATGGGCCGGAAATGGAAGATGGACGAGCCGCTCGACATCTCGACAATGTTCAATGACGAACTCTGGAGCGAGGAGTGGTATCTGGTAAAAAAAGAATCATTGATTATTAACTTCATATTCCTCACAATTATTGTCACAAGGATTCAACAATAAAAATATTATATACTATTGGTTTCATTTTATTCCAGAAATAATATTTTTTGTTTCACTGTCCAATTGATATTGTCACAATAAATATACATTTAATAAATTATTGTACTTTTTAAAGTTTTGCATAGCTTTATTCATATTAATATTGAGCTCATTTTGTTCATTTTCCAACTTTTCCCAATCATGTGGAAGAGGAAAAAATATCTGCGTTTTCTCATATTTATAAAAATAACTTTTGAATTAAATTTCAATTTTATTTTCTATAGAACCAAATCAATTTTATACCTGTTTCAAGAGTTATCCTTAATTATGTGAAAATCTACTGAACCAATCATTTTTCTACCCTGTAATCAAATAACGTCGATTTTATCGATAAAATTAATCCAACCAGTATTCTCGTCTGATCCAATGGTCGTTCAAGTATCTTCATAAAATATTTAACAGAGAAAATAAATAAATAAATAAATAAGTTTGTGAAATCACTATATAGTCAAATAACATCGTGTCGTTTTATCAATAAAATTAATTCTTATCTGATTAAACTGTTGTGCAAGCATCTTCATAAAATGTTTATGAGAGAAAATAAATGAATAATTTCTGGAAATTGTTATAGTCAAATAACATCATGTCATTTTGTAAATAAAATTATCTGACTCAATCGTCGTGAGAGCATCTTCATAAAATGTTTAATAGAGAAAGTAAAATAAATAATTCCATAAAATGGCAAAGCCCGACATCTGCGAGAATTCTTCCCAAGCAATTTTCTCACGGAAGCTCGACATCCTATCCTCTGATTCAAGCAAGACACGCGAACGAACAAGGAACTCCCCAAGCTCGACCTGAACGTGATTCCACTTTATCGACTCGGGATAACAGGACGCGGGGTGAGAATCGCTGTACTGGACGACGGTCTCGAGTACACCCATCAAGACCTTCGTGCGAATTACGTGAGTTCTTACCACCCGTTGTGAAAATAGTTTTTCGCGAATCGCCTAACAGATGGCCCGAAATTGTCAATTTTTAAACATTTCGTTCACATTTTTTATTTTTTACCATCCACCGATCTTCACTACGAAAAATCTGTTTCATTTCCACAACTATTATATAAACATTTACAATTGTTTTTCCAAAAAAAAAATGGTTTAACGAGAATTGAATTTTTCATTGAGGATCCGGAAATAAGTTACGACGTCAACAACGGTGACAACGATCCAATACCCCGTTACGAATCCACAGGTATATATTTTCCAAACAGAAATAAAACGGCGTATAAAAAAATAGAGGGCGGAGAAAAGATATTTTCGAGAAATATAGTCGATGAGATATAGGAATATATATATTTTTAATAGAACCGTGTTCTCTCATCGAGGGAGAGTGTCGTTTTATTATTGAAAGAGCACTCTCCGGGATAACAGCTTTTTTACACCGAGTGATGAAAAAAGAAGAAATCCGGGATAAAGGGGGAGGGGGTGGGAAACATTTATGGTGACTGGCACGAATGGAAATGTACGGGGATTCGGGACCGTTTGGAAAGAGTTTGTTTTACGGTGTGAATAAAGAATGAAATTTTTTCGAGGTATGAACGGCCACGGGACGAGATGCGCCGGGGAAATAGCGATGGAGGCGAATAATCGAAAATGCGGCGTCGGGGTCGCTTTCGAGGCACGTATCGGCGGCATCAAGCTCCTCGACGGCGTCGTCAACGATCGCATCGAGGGCGAAGCTCTAGGCTACAAGCAGGAGCTCGTCGATATTTACACAGCTTCCTGGGGACCCGCCGACGATGGAAAAAGTTTGGAATCGCCCGGAAGACTCGCCAGCGAAGCGCTCGAGCGTGGAATCACCGAGGTTCGTGTCACGAATACAATTACTCTCAAAAATTTGTCCGTTAAAAACTTTTTTAGCTCAAAACATCCAATTTTTCATCCAACATTCCATCAATCGATTTCACAGGATTTCAGTTACTAATTTTGTGACGTTTAAATTTTATTTTATTTATTTTTATATATATTTTTTATTATTATTTTATTTATATTATTTTTATACGAACGTTTATGTAGAATATAATCTGATTGTAAATTTGTCCAAATTTTAGTACAGTACATTTTCGTGAGAGAAAAATAATAGTTGCGTTCTTTATTTTATTTCGTGAATTTTATGGTTGTACAAAACATGAAAAAATTAGTAATTTCTGGTAAAAGCATACGACAATTTTAATAATTTAAATATAAATATATGAGAATATATGAATTAATAAATTGTAGTAAAAATTTTCGTAAAATGAGAAAAATTGCAAACTTTTGAAAGGGATGGTACGGATTCAAAATCCTTAAGCTTCCACTCGGCTACACGGATATTCCGAAACGTTATTGCAGCCACTTTATTTCCTTTGATATTTACCTTGTCGCGATATCGATCGGGAGATTTTCGAATTTAACGCGTGACATGGACGGCCGAAAGGGATGAAAATGGAGGTCGTGTGTGTCACTCGCGGCAGCGATACGAGGAATAAAGTGTTATTTGAGAAGGTTATCTGTTGATTTTGCCCGAGATTTCGATGTTTTCGATATCCCTCTTTATCGATACTTGAGCCGCGTGCAAACATTCGCTTTTATTGGCGAGAAATTTCGCTCGGAATCGGTTCTCGATCGCGGCCATTGATGGCGCTCCTCATGAGTCAAAATGGCCGATGGCGGTCGCGTCGATTCTCGGCGACGCTTATTAACGATTTTGTTCGAAAATCAGGGCAGAAATGGCAAAGGAAGTATTTATGTATGGGCTTCCGGCAATGGCGGCTCGAAACACGATGATTGCGGCTGCGACGGTTATGTCGGCAGTATTTACACGATCGCCGTTGGCTCGGCGAGCCAGGCCGGAAAATTCCCCTGGTACGGCGAACGATGCTCGGCGACCCTCGCCACGACTTACAGCAGCGGAGCTTATCACGACCAAATGATAGTACGCTTCATGCACCACTTTTATTTCCTACGTCGACCACTTTTTCAAATTAATTTTTTTCCCCTGATATTGAATTAAAAATACCAACGAGTATTTAAAAATCGTAAAAAGATATATAAATAATGACTTTTATTCCCAAGAGGATATTTGTTTTATATTTGAGACAAAAATAAACTAATGTGTAAACTTATGTGTCGTTTGTGTCCTCGGAATATTCACTTTTTAAAAGCAGAGATATTTTTGAGCCCTCTTTTTTATTTCGTTATCCTTGAGAACGTTTTTTTCTTTCAGGCAACGACAGACCTGAGGAACAAGTGCACGACTCGTCACACCGGAACTTCCGCTTCGGCGCCATTAGCCGCCGGAATATTTGCGCTGGCCCTTCAAGTGAAGTAAGCCAGCGAGAAGAAAAAGAGAATGAGCGAGGAGCGGTGAAAAAAATGCCAAACAAAAAGACGTATAGACGTGCACGTAGCGTTGACTCGAAAAGCAAACCGAGATTACTTTTCATCCCCGAGAGGTGGCCCTCGGAGAAAGCTTTCCCCAGGGCGAGCGAGATTCGCTTTTCGATCTCACAAAGCGTCACTGTGAAAACCTTCCATAAATTTTCTTTTTTCTTTCGAATCCGCCGAGAATTCCCTTCCCTCTCTCTCTTTCTCTCATTCTTTACATCTTCGTCTTCATATACATATATGTATATAACTTTTATGTACATTCTATGTACACCCCCCATTATTCCCTTCATGATTTTCGTTTTTCAATGTCGTGAGAATTTTCATTCGTTTCCCGCATTCTCGAAAAGGAAAAAAAATTTCCCATTTTCTGACCGCTCACGGGCAAACTTTGTTCAATTAAGCCTTGAATTATAAAACTCAATTGCTCGCTCCCCGTACACACAACGTTTGTTACTTTTTTCCTCGTTTTCTTACTTCTTTGTGCTTTCGCCAACAAGCAAGGAACTCACCTGGAGGGACGTTCAGCATTTGGTCGTTCAGACATCGGAATACAGTCCTCTGAGGTATTCTTTTACTCTCGTCAATAAATTTTTATTCGCCAAAGCTTATTTTTTGGTTTACTCCGAGGCAGTTGTCTCGTCAATATTTTAACAATTTAAAAAATATCAGGATGTTCTGTCGAAAATCAAAAATAAAGAAAATTTTATACATTATCGAAAAGAATTTCTAAAACGTCGAGTCAAAGAGTTGAAATACATTTTTTTAATTGACTTTTCATTCAACTTATAATTTATGTATTTTTTCGAGTATTACTTACGGAATATAATTACGTGGACACTAGAATTTAAATCCTAGTGACGAATTTTTTTTTTTACTCTTGTCGTCAACTGGAAGATTTTTCAATCTTTCCGCCTCGTTACTTTTCTCTTTGACTCAACGCGAAACCACTTTTTTCTCGCTCGGTGCATCCCCGATGTCGCACGGGTAAAAAAAAACAAGCGTCAAAAGACACTTTTCGCGTTGAGATGGCACATAGAAAAAATTAAGCGCGTCTGCGTGTGTACGTGAGCGCGTTTCGGCGCATAATGACTTCTCCGGAAAAGAGGATCTGGGTCGCGGAATTTCAATCAACAGAATCTTAATTCCGTTGAATCAGGATCGTAAACTCATAGACGGGAGAGCCTCTCGCTGAGGGTGAATGGGAATCGCTGGGACGAGAGTTTTCGGTGGTTTACCGCCCGTTTCGACCTAACGAACGTAAAGTCTCGCCAACTAATGAAAAGTACTCCAAAATTTAACCAAGCGTGAAATATAATAATCTCAGTGACCATAGAAGCCTTTAAAAATTTTATCAAGACCGAATAGACATAGAAATTTTTATTTTTTAATTTATAATTTTTTTTTACTTTCATTTTTAATTTAATTTAATTATTTATCAGAGTACGTGAATGATATTTTTTATTTTGTGAAGAATATTTTCGTGGATCTTATTTTTAATATCCCCACGATTATTTTTGAAAAATTATATTTTTATTTATCGACGTTATGAAGTTCAAACTCCTAATACAGAGATAATCCCGGATGGTTCAAAAATTCAGCCGGATTCTGGTTCAACTCACGCTTCGGTTTTGGACTAATGAACGCCCAAGCGCTGGTCTCGGCCGCTCAAAACTGGACGAGAGTTCCTGAGCGGAAGCTTTGCCGGATTAAATCCATGCCTGTGTGAGTATATGAACGAGTAATCAGGTGGATCAAATTCTCCTAAACGCGAAATATTGTTTGCATGCATATTACAATCGTACCAAACGCGTTTTCTTTTATTTTATAAATTTTTTAATGTTATTTTAAATTTTACAGTTCTGTTTAAAACTGCACACAAGAGAACAATAAAGATTTTTTCTCTCAGTTGTAAAAAATTGCTGAATGAAATGTCTAAACTTTTCTGTTTATAATTAAAAAATAGTCATTTTATTTTAGTACATTTGCATCAAAATACACACTTGAGATGCATACAAAGAGGAATATTTTTTTTATTTTCAAGCGACGATTTTTTTTTCTCGACAATTTTTTCGCCATTCACGCTTCGTTTATACGAGATTTTTCTCCTTGCCATTCGCTCTTCAGAGTCGACAGGGATTTCGCGTACGGAAATACGAGAATCGTGAGATTCAACGTCGATGGATGCAGCAGTGGTAGGGAGAAGCTTTTCTTTTTGGAGCACGTGCAAATAGAGACGAGCATTAAGTACACGCGCCGTGGTGCACTTCAGATGCACCTGACATCACCTTCAGGTACATTTTTCCAACTCTCTCTTCCTCCTTGCGATTCTCTCCCTTTTTCACCCTTTTATCTAATCCCTTTTTTGCTCGCTTTCTCTCGTCTCTTACACACATTTTCTCAAGAAAAAAGGGAAAGGAATAGCAGAGAGAATAAAAAGATCTTCTTGTTCTCGTCCTTATTTTTGCATCGTTGACTCGAACTTTCATTCCATACCAGAGAATAAAGTTGAAAAAGTTAAATCGTCACACTCAACAATTTCCTCATTTAATTCAACATTTTTTACTCACAATATTGAAAGGTTTTCTTTTTTAATGCTTGAAATATTTTTTGACGATTTTTTAAAACAATTCTGTAATTTATTCTCGAATATCGATTTGTGATATGCAGATATTCAAAAATACATTTTGACTCGCAAATGAGATTCGATTTGACAAGATTCTTGAAAAATTACGGACTAGATACTGGAGTGAATTTTTCACGTGGAGCAATTTCTCGAAAATTCTCCTCGCAAATTTTCCGTCTCAAGATTTTTCTCAGCGCGTACCTCTTCAACTCAAGATTTTCTTCCACTTGTTCAAGGGACCGAGATTGCAATCCTGAATCCGAGAAAACTGGACGCCTCTGACGAGGGTTTCGCCAAGTGGAAATTTATGTCAGTCGCCACTTGGGGCGAGGATCCTCATGGTACTTGGACACTGCAAATTACGGATCAGGTGAGTCTCTTAAACGGAAGTGAAAAAGCTGAAAAACAGTTTATAAGCTCGAGAAAACAAGCTGGGAACGAAAAAAAGTAACAAAATGAATTTTAAAAAAGGAATTTATTCTAGAATACATTTTTTATTTCGTCCAACTTTTTTTGATACGAAAACAAAAGATTCGTTAAAAATAAATGAAATAATGCCAAAAATATTGTTTTTAATCTCAATCTATTTCCGAGACGTTTCACGAGGACGTAGCCAAAAATAAGAATAATCGAGAATTTATAAATGTTCCGCACAAGTGTATGAGATCCACACGCGAGACCATGTGAATTAATAAAAGAGTGACTGGTCTCCAAAAGGTTTCAAAAGGGTCAAAGTTCAGGGTTACGAATTTTAATCCACAAGAAAAAAAAGAAGCTGCTCAGACTCAAAATACCTTTTGTTCCTCGACTTATGTTTTTTTTTCTACGTCGATTAATTTTTTAACGAAACTTTCGTCTTGACTGGAGAGAAAGCATCGAAAAGTTTTCTCGCGGAAATTCAGTTTTCTCAAATTTTCGAGAGCTCTGTGAGAAAACTTTGATCGTTAATAATGTTCCAGAGTCAAATTATCGAACAAAGTAAAAAATGTGCATGGAATTTATATATACTAAAAGTATTATATAATCGATAATTTTATTACCGAATTTCGTTGTAATTAATTTTTGAAGCAATTAATTTTGCTGCTTTAAACCTATAACATCGATGCATAACAATTCCCATGACACAGGTCGGACCTGAAACTAACAACGGAACGATCGAGGATGTGACTTTGATAATACACGGCACCGAGGAAATTCCGAAGTATCGTGAGAACGGGTCGAGAATCTACAACGATCAATACAACAGAATTCGAAAAATGGTAACGCACCATTTTCACATTCATACGATCCAAAATATATAGAAAAAAAATTTAATATAAACTTCTTCCAGAATCCTAAAAATTACGAAGAAGATCTGTGGCAAAGAATAGACGAATTTAACTCGCTGGAATCTTCAAAATTTGACAGGAATTTCGGTATCGACTGGCTAACACGTTTCCTGAGCAATCAACATGTTTAAAAATCATCACACTGACAAAACAAGATTTTTCAAAAAATCTTTGTCAATCGTTTTTCGAAATTTGACCAACACTTTTACTTCAAACCTAAAAATCATTTCGATCTGTGAATCCGTAAGCCAAAAAAAAATCACGAAAACAGGGAATAAAATTTAAAAGGATTCAGGTAAATTTGGATGCAATGAATAAAAATGTAGAACAAATTGATAAAAGTGAGAAAGCAGCGAATAAAAATGGAAACAAACATTATTCAGTTATGATTCAATAAAAAGAAGTATGTCTGGGGGAAACGAGAGTAATAATATGAAGGAATAAGTGTCAGGAATTCCAATCGTGACACTGATACGAAAATCCCCATGCTGAAGGGAAAAAGAAGGGAGGGGTGATAAAAATAAGGGAGAAACACGCGATTACAAGACCCGTGTATTCATGCGGTAGTGCGCGCTTTCACCACGTGGCTGCGCTTCTATCGACCAGGTGAGGGGGTGGAGCGAATCTCACGGGGGCGAAATAAGCGGGCAAGGGTGTTTCGGGTCAGTAGCATGTCGATCCTCGTGCTGGTTCGTGTAAAAACGAGACGCTCTATCTCTCGTTCTCGCGCTACGATGCGATTATCCTCCAATCCTTTCGGCCAAAACTTTATTTAATCTTTCTGACAAAATTCCACAAAAAAAAACTAAAAATCTACAAAAAATCAAAAAAATTACCTATTCATTTTTTTAAAAAGTGCCCTCAATATTCTCTACGTACTCTCGGTATTTTCTATGAAAAGAGACGACGAGATCTCGATCGAGTAAGTAAAGAACATTTTTGCAATTTTTTGTAGATAATAAATTATGTTTAATTTTTTCATATACAATAAATCTTCTATAATTATTAATCACGTAAATAATATTTATCCTAACTCTAAATTGTTATTGTAAATTTTTTACCAGGCTAGAGAAAATATGATTTGGTAAAATAATAATAAATTCATTATATTTTAAAAACTTTTGTTCGTTTATTTTTTAAAAATTATCCATTAAATACTTTTTCAGTATTTAGGTTTTCGCTGGAATAGAGTATAGATTATCCCTTTTGAAAATTTCGTTCCACTCGTAAATTAGAATCGATAATCTTGAATGAAGCTGGGCTGGATTACTACGTGCCATTCAACAAACACGAACAAACTACCATGAATGGAAGCGTATTAGAAGCTCGTATAAATTAACGAATTTCCAAGAACATTAATGACAAGATCCAATTAGTCGCTCAATGGGTTAATAATTCGGCCGACAATGGAATACTAAAGACCCTGCATCGATTCCAATTAAAAATAGCTGAAATTATATAATATATAGCAAAATATCAAAATGAAGAACAATCCAATAAAGTGTAATAAATATTTAATGGTAAAATGAAAATAGATCGAGGTTAATTGTTGAAAAAGAAAAACTTATTGTCGAGCGAGTCTTGATGCATAAATACTCGATTGAAAAAGCACATTTTTGCACTCGGGAGGTAAAATAAAGAATCGTTTTATTATTTTTTCATATCAGTGATACGACACAATTTCTTTTTTTCTCTATGTTTTATGCATCGGCTCATTTAAATTTACGAGCCCGATCGATGTAAGCTCCACTTTCGTTCGTACTTCGAACTTTCACAAATTGGTCTAACTGAGCCACGTTTCAACTGTGTAGAATTTAAAAGGGGTTGAGAACGTGATAACGCGATTAATTAACATCGGAGAGCGAGCGACATTCGGAGTGACCATGCGTGCGAGAGGCGAAACTCTCGTTTTTTTCCCTCCTTTAAAATCCCGTCACGCGAGACCCCCGTGTGTTCCGCGATTGAGTTAACTAAAAACCAAAAAAGAATGAAAGCTCCATTTCGAGCCTATTATTCCGGAACGCGAACGAGAGCGGTGAAGAAAAATTGAAACTTCCGAAATGATCGTGAGAATATTCAAACTTTTTCAAGGTCGAAAAAGTTATTCCCCGGAGGGCGGGAAAAGCGCACATTTTTATTGGGGAAACATCGTGCAAGTTTTGATATCGGAATAAAGAAAAACATGCGTGACACTTTTTTTATTTCGCTTTCATGCTGCGGGCTCTTTCGAAGCCCGTAGCTTTTTTATGAACCCTCGAGACCCGCCCGTACCCTCCCTTTGGATATTAAAAAATGATGCTGGGAATCGTGGCTAACTTGCGGAAGCGAAAGAACAAGTGGGAGGGCGATTCGCCCTCGACGAAATTCTTGGAGAAGAGCGGTTCAGCTGCCGCCCGGTACATTTGAATATTCGTCTCTGCCAAAAAAAAGAAAGGTCGATATTTTTTCTCTCATCGCAATCAACTAATATTTGCTTCTAGAAAAATTGTTTTCGAACCTTTACCAAAGTACGATGAGAAAATTTTTTTCAAATTATATCCTCGATGGAATCATGAATTCCGATGGAATTCTATGTCTCAATAATAAATCAACGAGGTTGGAAAAATACTGCTGGGAAATTGGGCGAACAGGGAGATGAAGGATTTACGAGGAATATATATTTTTCATGAATTTTTATGTCGGGTCGAGATGGCTGGGAAATGAGAATATGAAATTTGAAGAATCGTTACTCTGAGAATATTGAGAAAAGGGTCTGACCTCTGCACGTATGGATTATCGAAACCAGGTCATTGAGAAGGGAGAGCATTGAAATTAGTGTAAGACCGCTTCCCGAATGAAAATAGAACCGAGGAAGCGAGTTTGAAACGTAAAAGAAGACGTTAAACATAGAATCGTGCCTTTAATTCACCCCTCGCCTTTTCACTTTTCACGCTACTCCGAAAATACGTGATTTATCAATAATCCAAATAAAAATTATTCCTACAAGATAAATTAATTATTCTAAATCATCATTAATTATACATCTAGATTATATTATTATTTATACCATAAAAGACTAAAAAATTCATTAAAGAAACATTAGTAAAATCGTAAAAGTCATAAAAATAATATAAAATTATAATTAAAACTGAATCACTTGAAAAGTACGAAACAATGAAAAGCATTTTTACAACTTTGAGATTGAACGAGAAAAAACTGTACAATGGACAATGGGGGAGAAAAGCTGTGGAGAAATCGAGGAAAGTTTAATTGAAAAATGGATTCGTTTTTCAAATTAAAGTAATCAGCGTGTCAGCGAGGAAGATCGTTATCGTCGAATAACAGCTAGGGACATTGAATTCCAGCGGTTGCGCTTCTACCCGCCGGCGAGAAGTAACAGGAGATAAAACTCTCGAGAAAAATTGCACAAACGGACGCTTGCTCGGATCCTTTGTGAAACCCCAACAAACGAGTCATTATCAATGTTTCAAACCTTTGAATTTACGACAAAACAAAAACTAACGGGGGTTTTCATCGATATTACATTTTCTAAAGTCGATATAACACTTTTTAGCATTGTTTTGAATTTTTTATTCAATTTAAATCATGGCGAATTATTTCCATGGCATTTTTATCATTTGAATTTTTAATTTAATTCAAATACTAATTAAAAACTTTGATGTACATCGTAAAAATGAATAAGTATGAAAGAAAATTTGCTTCGATTATTTTCATTATGATTGTTGCTTTCTTGAATATTTTTTAAAAGTTTTTATTCGAAACCACCGACGTATAATATTGTGCACGCTAGTTTCCGATCCATTCCTGTAATGAACTCGAGCCAAATATTGCTTCAATTTCCCAGTGCGCAGTAATTTATCGCAAACGGGGAAAATATGAAATTTTTCCCTCAAGCTCACATTTAACTGACGCGGGGAATAAAAATTAACGAAATTACGAGGCAATGCACTGAATTTTCACGGATAAAATACCAGAAAAATATACGGCGCGTTTAATACAAATATAAATGTAGAAATAAAAATATAAGAGTAGACACACCGCTCGTGGTTCTGTAAAGTAGAGAAAGGATGAAATTCCAGCCTCGCCGCGAGAAAATAAAAGTTATTACTCTGACAGGGAATTTCATTAAGAAAACGTGGAAAAGCTCGATGTCTCGTGGCAAGGACAAAGTACGTACCGTATAATTATGGAATTGAGAATAAGGAGGAAAAAAGCGCGAGCTTTCCATTAAGGCTCTCGTGAAAAAGGGGACTAATTCGAGTCAACGTGTCAACGGTTTAACAAGGTTCGGGCGCAAATAATTTGTGTTAAAATATCTCAGCTCGCTAATTTTTTCGTAGCTCAGCATTTGACTTATTTAAAATGAATTTCGAGCATCTCGAGGTATAATTTAATTCTCAAAAAATAATTTAATCACTCGTTAAAAGTATTCGTATTTTCCCGTTTTCTGTTTAAATAATAATTTCATTAACAGCATCAATCTCTTGATAATTTCTCTGTATTTTTAATATACTCTATAAAGATGTTTTTTTAGGTTTTTTAAAACATCACTATTAGTGAAAAATTAACCTCTTCGGTATTGAAACATGAGTAGTACGGTTTATACTCCCGCTGGGAATACTTTTTGCCCAGGGGGCCCAATTTGAAGGGAAATTTGTCGAAACTCCGCCAGATCCGTTATCGATGTTACCAGAGTAATGAACAGTGTACTCCTTATCATATAATGGAAAAACTTTGTATTATAGAAATATGAAACAAGGCTAATTAACGTCATTGAAGTAAATTTACATCTTTACATTTTAACGAAATATGTTTAAAGTATTAACTTCGTGTCTTTCAGTCTAACAGCTTTTTTAAATTACATTTAATGTATAATTAAATTTTTCCTTCTTGCACTTGACTATTTTTTAAAATGTTTCTCCAAATCGTATAATTGTTTTCAACATTTTCTTTAAAAAACTGTTTTTGCTATCCAGTCAATAATTCTCTATAAAATTTTATGAACCAATTATACTTTTTTTAAATCAAATAAATATCATTTTTTAATATTTTCTATGAAATTTACGTTTTTGTACGTTTCGTTTTTTAAAGACTTGAAAAATAGGAATAAAAAGTATACAGGGATGGACGAATATGAATTTAACGAGGGATCAAAACGACAGGATATTCATTTCGATTCCCGGCAGGAATTACATCGGATGTATGCGCTTTCACGGCCAAACGATGCATGCGAGCGGACCGTACGTCGTTTCTCGAAACACACGTTGTAATTTTACCCCCTTTCTCTGTAGGGCCGCTCGCCCTCGCCCTCACGGCGGAGTTACATTCATCACAAAGCAAATCGTTTAATCGGTCAACCCTGTGAATTCTCCGTCCCCTAATTGGGTCACTCTGCCTTTCAACCGAGAGTTTTTACCCCTCCTTTTCACGTCATTACGAAAATCAACGACAGGAAAAACTAGCACGAAAAGATTTAAGATTAAAAACGATTTTAAAAAATATTTCGTGACTTAAATTCATGTTTTTAAATATTTATCAAATTTTCTTTTTACTCCAGGGATTGCAAGCTATTTTATAAAAAATAAAAGAGTATGTGGATTTAAAATAATATCCCTCAAAATATCTCTTGAATATTAATACATTATTAAACAATTTCTTGGAATATTTTCGTTAATATTAATATAACATCAAAGATTTTGTTCACTATTTTATTTGAATCATTTATGATAAAATGGCGATGAAATTGTTCCAAGTAGAACTTGTACCTGGTGCTTGAAAGTCATAAAAATAAATTGTGCCCAAGGTGCAAAAACATCTTGAGAACTTCAGAAAAAAAATTCAAACGACGTTGACTGACGAGTGGTTTGTAAATTTTAAAAAGATTTCAGATGGAAAAAGGAGATAGTGTGCTGTTCGTCCAGAATTTGATGCGATAAAAAAAAATTAGGAAGGAAAGGGAGAAAAATGGTGGACCGTGACAGGTCGAGGCCGGCGAGAGTGAAGATACCGCCGCCTTTGAATCTCCGGGATGCGATACAGGACGATGGACTTAATCAAAAGACTGCTAGGAGTGAGTATCCTGAATAAATCATCCTTGTATACCGTGGCCGGCTCGATTCTCCCTCGTTCCATTTCCGGCTAGATTACGATTGGATTAGTCCCGAATTTCTCTCGTTTATTCTCTCCCATAAATCAGAACTGCTTGTAAGGTACACGAAGCCTTATCTCTCATCCCCTTACAGCGGATAATTAATGTCCCGGAGAGAAAATTCGATCCCTAGTTATCGATTAAAAAACGCTCGTATATCGCGTTTCTTCGTGACACGCTTCCTCGTCACGTTGCAAAATAAATAAATTCGGGCTCTAATTTATTGCATTCGACATTAATTCCAACTATCTCTTCTCGCCTTCTCGGGACAGTATTGAAAAACGATTTGCTCCTCCACGAGGCGGTGATCAAGAACGAATCTGATTCCGTTCGAAAAGTGCTCAAGGAAACCGTCGACGTCGATTCGAGAAATAATGTGCGTATATATCTTTATTTTTAAAGAGTCCTGCCACTAAACGTGCATTCATCGATAAAAATCTTGAATTAAAGCACTTTGTGGAATTAATTAAACTTAATTTCAATACTTGCTGTTCCATAACGACATTTTATGAAGAAATGCTTGACATATTTATTTTTTTAAATAAAAAAAATATAATTGACGATTAGACTCTAAGAAGAAGAGGCTAAAAGAAGTATTTTAATTAACGAAAAATATGCAATTGAAATTGAACGAAAAATAAATAAATAAAATATAAGAAAATGTTAAAAATGGACAAATATAAAAAATTATCAGTTGTCAACTGATTATTTAGTTTGCATTTAAAACTAATTTGAAGAAATAGAGAATTAATTTTTAATTTGTTTAAATATTAATTTTTTTCAAATAATAGAGTTTGTCTTGATTTTCGTAAAATTAATAGTTCTTGCGAGTTCGAAAAATATGTAGTGCATGTAATCTCGTTGCGAATTCGAGTACTGCAATAATTCGAAGGGATTTCGCAGTACGGGCGTGCTCCAATTCACTGGGCAGCTTCCCGGGGTAACACAGAAATAATAGAGATGCTTATTCAAGCCAAATGCGACATCGAGGCGAAGGATAAGGTGAGCTTAACAAAACATAATGATAATTTATTCAACCCTCAACAGAAATTCTCAATGTAATTCTGCAGTAAAACGACTCCCTGCAAAAAAAAACAATATTTGAGATTACAGTAAGTCAGGTGACATTTTATTGAAAAAAAATAGACTGAAGAGTCTATTTTAATCGCCAGATAAATAAAACTGAAACTAAGCTCTTTAAAGACGTCTGTCAAAACTTTTAATTAAAAAAGAATAAAGTATTTTTCTTGGATCAAAAAATTGGAAAAGTTTCACATAAATAAAGTAACGCGCAGACATTGACAGATTCTTAAATTCAAACTTTTCGAAAGTTTCAATATTAAAAAATATAAAATATTTACGACTGCAATAATTACTACTTCCTTAATAAATACTTTATTTCTTTCAGCAGTGTCTAATTGCAGTAAATATCGAAAAAATCGTAAAAAAATATATTTAATTTGACTCAAAAAGTATCTTTATATACTTTTTCGAATTTCAGTGTTCAGTATTATCGATCTTTAACTGAAAAAAAACATAGATTTTTTGTTTAAAAAAAGTATCTTCTTGAAATAAATACATGAAAATTTGTATCTGTCAAAATATTAATATTGGCAGTTCGGCATGAGACCCTTGCACATGGCAGCCTGGTACGGACATCAAGAAGCTGTCAGAATGTTGATCAACGCTGGGGCGTGTGTGACCGCCGTGAATAAGGTAAAACGTAAAATCGCGAGCGTCTCGACTATCGACAGCTTCCCAATAGAATCACGTTTTACTAAAAAAAAATAATCAATTTTTACCACAGAATGTACTTCTTACTTTTCTTACTTTCACGAAACAATTTTTTTTCTTATCAGACTTTTCAAATCTCTCTCTGCACATATAAAAATTAATAAATTTTTTTTTGCATTTTTTTTATATCAGAAACAATACACCCTTTTAATGTGCGCCTCGAGAGGAAACAGCGTGGCTGTGGTCGAGTATTTAACGGAGGCGGTCGAAGCTCTCAGCGTCGATGCCACCGATTGCACCGGTGCGACTGCACTCCACCACGCCGCCGTTGCCGGACATCGGGACGTCATAACGTCTCTGTCAAAGATACCGGAAATAGAGCTCGATGCGAGGGACAAAGTAAATTAAAAATCTCATTTTCTCATACAAATTTAAAAAAAAAATTAAAATTTTTAAAAATAAAACAAAAATTTTTAAAAATAAAAATGACTCAATTGCACTTTTTGCAAAATCGAAGACGAATAATTTTTCCAATAGAATTATAGTTAATCACCAATTTATTGGAAATTACATATAAAATCATGAAGTGAAATTTCTGTCTCGAAAACTTTTTCATTCAAAACTGAATGACTTTATTTTTTCAAAGTTTTGTAAAATAATCGGTTTTTGCCGTCGAATTACCTAAATGGGAATATATTTCGTGGTGAAAAATTAGTCGTTCGTTTGGAGTTACAATTATTTTTCTGCGAGTGTAAATCTCGCTGATTCTCGGCAGAAAGGACAGACACCGCTGCACTACAGTTGCGCGGAAGGACATACGGAAGCTGTTGAAGCCCTGATAAGTCTCGGCGCTGACATTAATGCTCAGGATAATGAGGGCAACACGCCGTTGCACGTTGCCACACGGACGAGACACACGAGCATTGCCCAAACTCTGCTCAAGTCTGGAAGCAACACAGAGCTCGGTGACGAGGTAAAAAATATCACTAGCGCTGAATTTAATCAAATTCCCAACATTATTATTAAATTCCTCAAAGTAAATACTGTAATAATATGAATTTTTGCATATTGACATATTATGATAAAATAATTATCGTGGTTAATTTTAAAGAGCCACAGAAGGTAAATAAAAATATGTTTTTATTTTGCCTACTGAGAAATCGCAGGTTTTATCATATTTTTACAAAAAAGTACATCATTGAGATTAAATTTAAAAAAACGAACAAATATATGTGTAAAACATTTTAGATTTTCTCAGAATTATAGCTCCTACAACATGTAATATTAATTAAGATTTAAATCTGTGAGAGCAAAATTCATGAGAGCGAATCAAACATTCAATTTAGATCGGACTGACAGCCCTTCACGTGGCGGCGAGCCAGGGATGCAAGGGAATTCTCGAGTCGATACTCCAACATGGAAATATCAATAAGCAATGCAATGTGAGTGACGCAAGCAATTATCGTCCAATTTTTTAGAATATCAATCACTGTCATAAAAATACCAACTATTGATCTGGAATAATTAAAGATGATGTGCCCACACACACAAAAACTCATTGTTCCATATTTTCATTTTATTCGCTTTTCAATATTTTCACTTCTTCCTCACATATTTCATTTATTTCAACTCAGAGCGGAAATACTCCTCTCCATCTGGCTTGTCAAAACAACGAAATCGAAACCGTGGAAATATTGATAAACAAGGGCGCGGACCCAAACTGCCTGAATTTGGTGAGTGAACCGAAGTTGAAGAATTCTTTTCCGCGCTTTGTTCTCCCGTTATTTCGTTGTTTTTTTTAAACATTTTTTTACCGTGACATTTTTTGTCCTGCAAAGTTTTTTTCGCGGAGAAAAAAAGCTTTGGAAAAGCACAAAGTGCCAGGATCGAATAATACAGCGCGGGCTTTGTTATTTTTCGTTTGTCTCAGAGGCTCCAATCACCGATTCACATTGCGGCAGAAATGGGTCACACGGAGATCTGCAAACTTTTGTTGGCAGCAGGTGCGAACATCGAGCAGCGCGAGAAGGTAAAATAACGATTAAAAAATTTTTCCGCGAGGCCGATGAGAGAAAAGGCAAACGGAAAGCGGATAAGAGTGGTTAAAAAAGGCTCGAAGTAGATACGGTCGGTGTTTGATCAGACCATTTTTTTCAAACGATATTTTTAGAGCTTGACCTCTTTCGGGAAAATCGGATCATTCGAAACAATGAAGAGTTGAAAGTGAGAGAATGAACGCGAGAGATTTCAAACTCTATTTCCGAATCTTTTTTTCAGACCGGGCGAACGCCTCTCTACATCGCTGCCAGAGGTAGTTTCACAGCAATCGTCGATATGATCATAAAAACTTCACGATTGGACTATCCCAGTCCGGTAAGACCTCGGCTCATCCATTATCAAAATTTATTTTGTTTTCAAATTAAAAGAGACTTTTATAACTCAATGAAAAAGAGTTTAATCAATTTTAAAACCTTCAGAGAAAGCTTATCTGAAAAAGTGCATGAATATTCAACACCATATTAAAATTTTGATACCACGTTACGAAAAATTTAAAATAATTTTTAGGAAAATGTATTTAAAATCGTTTCATACAGGAATTCAAGTATTTTATGCAAAAATATTGGTTTGTCCTGGGCAAAAAAAAATAAGTATAAGATTTTTAGTAATTTAAAATTTAAAATTAAAAAAAAAAATTCGTATTCTTTACACGAAAATGGAAAATGAATGCTCGATCACGAACATTGTAAAAAAAAATTTTCAAGGAGGACTCGAATTCGGACAGGGAAGTGCGAGAACTGACCCCGGCACGTCGTCGATGGCGGGGGGGCTCGCGAGCGGGAAGCACGTCCAGCCCGAATAATAGTTCGCTCCCGGAGCACGTACGGTCAATTTTTTGGAAGCTCGCATTCAAGCAACTCGCCCCGGGGGACTGGAAAAAGCTCGCGCTCCACTGGGCCTTCACGCACGATCAAATCACCGCCATCGAGCACCAGTACACCGGTATCAATTTTTTAACCCCCCCAACGAGAAAAATAAAGCAACAGTTACAGAGCAAATGTCAGAGTTCATAAAAGGATATTCACTCATGGAAAATTCGATCAGGAGAACTTTTATTCTCTGAGAGTACAAACTTTGATTCAATTTTTATCATGAATAAAAAAAGAGAAACTGATGTAAATTTGATTTCTGGGTATAAAATATTTCATTTAAATATTGATTCATCGTAATAATTTATTTAAGGAGGACGTGTCAGCATTTAGAAGACAATTGACTGTCATTTAGATAAAAATGTGTGAATGTTGTCTAATTGAAATTTTTAATCACTGATTGCTCAATGTGTTCAATAATTTCATGAATTCCAAGAAAAATTTATAGTGAATCGAATTTTTGAAAATAATTTTTTCACTAAACAATCTCGTCAATTCTAACATATTTTTATTTTGGACATTCTCATAATGACAATAATTACACGACTACCTTCAATTTAAATCAGACTAAAAATTCATAAACAATTTTAATTAAAACAACAATTAAATAGCAAGTTGTATTTACTTTGTTGAAAATTCTTGTGAAACTGTGTGTGTAAAAAAATGGACAGACCTATGAAAAGGACGATAAAGCTGAAATCGTAGGTTCATCGAGTTGGAAGGAACACGGATATCGGATGCTGCTCATCTGGGCTTCCGGCCTGAGCCCCGAGGCGCAGCTCGCTAAAGAATTGTACGAGGCCCTCTCGACCATAGGAAAAAAGTCTATTGCAGGTTCGTCGGTCAAAGAAAATAAAAACAACTTACCTCTCCCCATACCGTTTGCTTGTCAAGCTCAAAAAATATTTACCGAAGCTTTTTTACCTCGGAAACAGAAACGATACGCAAACAACTGGAGCAGGAGAGCGTCGAAAAGGCGAAGTCGGACAAGGGCCGCTGCCACAATTGCGCCATCGCATGAACCCAAGGGAAAAGAATTTTTTCCAAAGTTTCGACATGTAAAAAATTACTGAAAGAAGTCACAGGAAAAATCGCGGGGAGACATTAACGAGGAAAAATATCAGGATTGTATTTTTTCAAAAGACTTGGCGAAGAATCCGTCCGAGTCTCCGATCGATGAAGAATATGAAAAAATATGGAGAAAAATGGAGAAGCTGTCGGGAGACGAAAAAATCAGACGGAGCTTTAAAAAATTTTAATGCTCTTCGATTGCCCAACGAGAAAGTACGAATTCGCCATTGTACATATATCTTATCAGTGTGATAAAATCATCGATGTGAAGAATAAAAAATGAAAAATATCGGAGAAAGGGATACGAAGAATTCTCAAGAAAAATTCGTTGAATAAATTGAGATGGACGAAGGACAGAGTATATAAATAAATAAATCGAGACAAAATTTATATTAAAATGTGAAGTTTTATTTATCCGCAATTTTGGTTCGTCTTCATTAAGTTTTCCTATTCTGGGAAATGACGTAGTTTCCATTGGCTCATGACGAAACTTTTGTTACGAACAATCAATTATCAAACAAAAAGACAACAGAATTGATACGTTCACGATGACAGGAATGATATAATTTTGTTTTTTTTATTATCATAAATATTAATCTTAAGTAGTGTTTCATATAATTAGCATTCACGCCGCAACGTTCGCGATGAACGAAGTGAGAGATTGGAAACGACAGAAAAAGACACTTATCCCTTCATTCCAAATTCGTTACTTTTAATTATATCGATTGGAAGATGACGGTACGTCTGGCAAAATATATTCTCGTTCTATACTCGTATTGTTTGAACTTTTTACTTTTACGTTTACTCGAAAGTACGTTGAATCGTACATTCGTTGGACGATTTTCTTTTGGACTGGAAAAAAATACTTTTACACCGAACGAGCATTTCTCACTTGTTATGAACTCGGTGATAAAAATTTAGCGATAAATGACACTGACAAAATGAAAAAAAAAGAATTCTTATTGGATTTGAAGTATAGAAAAGCCCTGAGGAAAAATTCAAGCTCCGAGCTTTTTATTGACACTCTTATTACTCTTTCGATCTTTCCAATTTTTTTTTCTGTCGCTTCGGACACTGTTCGGAAATTTCACGAGGGTTTATCGTACATCTGGAACGGGATGGGACGTTTATTTATCTTTTAATCTTTTTTTCACACTCAAGACTCGATCGAGGTAGAGAATATTTCTTTTAATTTGTTCTTACTCTTACTTTAAACTTTATTACGTTCTTATACGATTTTTTATCTCGTGCGGCTCGTCGATTCAACGCCGATAAGGATGGTAATTGGCCATGTTTCCCGAAGATCCTGGATAGCCCCTTTGGGGACCGCCGCCGCCGTAATTGTCGTTCGTTCCGGGCGCCGGTGGAATGCTCGCGACGTTCGACGGTCCGTATCCCCCGCCTGTCAAGAATCGCACACAAAACAACGTGATACTCCCGACGAGATCCAAACATTTTTCTCATCCCAATTATTTACGATCTGCCAGGTCCGTGGACGATTCAAGCTTTTTTTTTTCATTTTACTTTTTTTTTTTATTTTTGGAAAATTCTGTGAGGGCGATAGGACTTTGGAAATGAAAAAGAATAAACATTTTCCCGAAATATTCACGAGCTTTTACACCCTCTTTAAAATTTACACAAATTATTATATACGTCAAAAATGCTTGGCCAGTACTTAAAAAGAATCTAAAATTAAGGATGTATGAACTATTCTTTTTAATGAAAGTATTGGATAAATTTTTGATATGTTTACAATGTTTCGTTTGAATATTTCGAAAATTCCGATTTTTGTGAATATTTTTGTATATTCGTTGTAGTGTACTTTTTTTATAGACAATAATTTCAAAACTTTTCACTACAACTTTTCGTATTTAATTGTTCAAAAGATGATTTTAATTGACGATAAAATATTCTCGAGTTAAATTGATTTGATAGTTAAATTGAAATATAAAAAATTAGCAACTTTTTTGTCTCAATATTACAAATTGAATTTTAAAAATGTATTTTTGATACGATTTTGTTCATTCATACATCCTTAAATTTTTTTTACAATTTTGTTAATTATCTAAGAAATACATTTTATTTTAAGTGACTTAAAAGTTTAAGAATATATTGTTCTATAGTAAATTTTAAACAATTTTTCTTGATAAACTTATACACACTAATCAATCAAGATGTGAGAAAAGCTGAGAAAAAGCTTTTTGATTCGACTGTCGCGACACGTGCACCCTTAAAAGTTGCATTTAAAAAAAACCGATTTGAATACCGAAAAAAATATGATCCGAAAATATAAATAGATACGAATGCATTCGTGATGGTAAAAATTCTATTAAATTTGATAAATGTGACAAGGAAATAGTAAGGAAATAAAAGGACATACGAGACACTTTTTTTCTATCCGGCGTTGAATTCAGAGTTTTCCCCTCCGATCGATCGTGCAGCCGAAGTCTCCGTGACGATTCACTTTTTTCTCTCTTTTCTCCCTCGATCATTCATTATTCACATTGCAACATATACGAGGATTAAATTACGTAGCTTAATAGAAAAAATAAATGATGGAACGCGCGAAAGTGGAAAAACGATTCTTGAATTTTATCCTCGACGAGTCATTCAGAGCCAGCAAACTCATACTTTAAATAATTATCGATTTAGATTTTTAAAAAGTAATTAAACTAAATTCAATACGAAATTTTACATGGTTCAATTATTTTCGAATAACTTAGCTAAGTCTTAATTTTAATATCCGATATCCACAATTTTCACAAAACAAGATCGTTCGATCATACAAATTCGTGTTTCATCCCTTGCTTTTTATCGCCTACTTTCCATCCCTCGTTTTATATACCTCTAACTTACACATCCTTAGTCCCCGTGTAAAGTAAAATAATCTAATACTCCGAATGTATTTAATAAAAAAACGTTGTAAATCTTAATTTTAATCTCGAAATAATTAATCGACTTATTTACCCAGTTGTTTCTTTTTTTTCGTTTCTGTTTTTTTTTCTCGAGCTCGCATTTCTTTCCCAAGCTCTCGCACTCGCTCTCGCATTCACACTGTCTTATCCGAGCTCTGCTTTCAACACCTAGCGTCTGTATGGATGATAGTTGGTGTGCTGGACGAGGGAAAACCTCTGGGGACCGGGAGCAGCGTCGCCATTGCTGGCGACGAAGGAGGGAGGGGTCTCGATGCTTTTGAACTTTGGATTCGGGCAGGATTCTGCAGGAAAAAATACGGAAAGGTCAGCTCTTCTCTCCGTCGGTAGATCGACATTTTTCCAACCACGCGTTCCCCTTATTCTCTAAATTAATATTAACTTATCAAGAAATTTTTTGTTTGTTTTTTTTTCTTTTTTTTTCGATTCTGGACGTTTGGAATTCGGGAATCCGAGTTGGAAATGTTTTCTGGCCGAGTATCGTAAAGTTACTTAATTCTACACTTAAAACGAATTTCTTAAAATTAGAATAAACCGAAAACGAATTTTTTAAACTCACTCAATTGCGCCTTTAATCATATAAATTTGTAAAAAAAATTCGTTTTCGATTTTTCTTTATATTTTATTTTAGAATATCGAGGATTGCAAGAATCTAATTTTTACAACGAATTTTATTTCATTCGTGATATTATTTTCTACAGTCAAATTTTTGGATATATATTTTTTTTTAATTTCAAAACCTCGATATTCGCAAAGGGACGCGCTCAAAACACTGCACCGTGTACTTAAATCTGAGTAAATTATAATCAAAGTAAATGTGTGAGCCTCAACGCCACCCATGCTTTCGTCCTGAAAAACAGCGAGAATTTTAACCTCGACTGAGAAAATATTTCAAAGGGGTAATAATTAAAATAAAAAAAAATAAAGGAAAATCAGTGGACCACCTCTAATTTCAAATATTCGTGAATCTATCGTTTTTTTTTGTTCTCTCGTCCAAAAAATCGTTCTTATTTTTGCACTCGATGCACTTTTGACTCTCATCCCGCAACTTTTCCGAAAATTCTTTTTCTCAATGTACTCATCTCGAAATGACAAAAAGGAAGCGGCAAAAAAGAAAGCAGAAGGTCAATATCAACGATCCAATTTGGTGTTGTTTTTTTTTTGTTTCGGTTCTCTCTCCCAATCAAAATTTGCGTCTCTCCGTTCATTTATTTTCTTCGCTCGACGCTGAACACACAACATTTGTTTTTTTCCTTTTTTCAGCCTTCTTCGTTGTCCTGGCGATGTTTTTCACTCTCGATGAAGTTCGAAAATCTTTCTTCAAGTCGCGCGAATTTTTCTATATTTCACTTTTCTCTCTCCGAATATTATTTATCTCGTGAAAAATGACGTTTCGGGATCCGTGAATTATTTCCGCAACTCGTGACCCAATTCGATCCCGGAATCCCGTTTAGCCACCCTCGCAAATCAATGCTCCCTGGCGCAAGAAACTTTTCGTGCGACGTCTCGCTCCGAGGATTCAAAAAAATTATCGGACCTCCGTTATCGCAAAAAAAATTCTTCTGTCGTATTTCGAATCCGATATAAATATATGCATACACATAAATATACAGTTCAGTATCACTGATGAAAAACAAAACATAAAAAATTCATCAAAAACAATTTTAAAGATAGAGAATTTAGCAAAATGACGAGAGAATTGAATAAGTCCATTGCAAAAACGGCTGTGCAGTGTTTTAAGACGACTAATTATGGCGTAGAGGGATTAATTAAGATACACATATACTTCACAATGTATATACCGAATAATAATAATTATTAATGATTAATAATAATAATAAGAATAATATGAGAGATTAATGGTAAGAATGGGATGTAGATCGAAGATCTTGTCAATGGCAGGGTTCAGACAATGAATAATAATCGAAAACACAAAACAAAATGAAGCAGGATCAATCATAAATGTATATGCATAGATCAAGAAAAGGTAACACACGAATTAAATTCCATTTCACCATTATTATTGATTTTTTTCTCTTATATCTCATATTTCATGTTTTTTTTCCTCTCTCTCTCTCTCAATAATTCTTCATGAGCTAATAATATATACCATTAATGTACTTTTTACGAATAATGATCCATCGTTTTCTTTCTCATCTCTATATTATTATCGTATAGTAATAATAATAGTAATAATAATTAATTAATTAATTAATAATCATAATTAATCCATAATCATAATAATAATAATAATAAAATCACCAGCTAAATGTAATAATAATATCCAACTTATTTATCATTATGTCGGTATAATATATGTTTATGTATATATATTTATGTATATAGATCATAATATATCATCATCGTCATTAATATTATCATTAATAATATTAATATTATATGTAATATCTTAAGTATCAATTAATTCAATTAATCCACTAGAAACACCGTTAAGTATATTAATATATATTCATATATTTATTCATGTTTGTGTGTACTTTTTTCTTTTAAAGTGTTCGTGTGGGTAGTTTTATCTCGCTTCTGACCTGTCAAGTGTTCACGTGTGCATAATATATATAATATATATATACCTTTTTTCGCTATACCGAGTACATTTATGTTTATTTAATCATAAAGATAGTATTTTAGTTTGTAGTCGTATAGTTATCGTAAAGTAGTTGCATAGTTGTAGTATAGTTGTAGTATAGTAGTAGTAGTGGTAGTAGTAGTAGTAGTAGTAGTTCGAGTAATGGTAAATAGTAGTACAGTTTTTCTTTTATTTCTTCTTCTTCTTCTTCATTTTCTTTATTTTTTCCTCTCGTCGGGAACGATGATGGATTTTTGGACAAGGTGCAGGAGAAGGGAGCGGATACGAGGCAGGTTCGTCTTTTTTTTAATTTTAGATTAATATAAAAAATACAAAAAGAAAGAAGGAAAACTATGCTTTCGTATCTTACTTTATCTAATTTATCTCCGCCGACTTCTATACCATTCGATCATTGGTTGAAAATCATCTTTTTTTTTTAATCTTTTCCGGCGTGAGATTTAAACTCTCATCCTCACGACTATCTTTCTCGTATATACTTTTTCAGTGAGCTATAACTAAGAAGTAAAAGTAAGAGTATCCGCTCCCTTCTTCAGGATATTCAATTCCCTTTCTACTTACTTTAATAAAAGAAAGAAAGAAAAAGATATAATGATAAATGCGTCGAAGCGTTTCGATGGTCGCGAATATTGGAAATATTGCCTCGTTTCAGCGTTGATCGTTCGCGTCTTCGTAATTAATACACTAACGATTTAATTATGCACTTTTGTTTCTCATTAAACTGTATATGTTTCATTGTGTTTTTTTTTCACTTTAATCCCTATTAACTCTCTTGAGATAACGTATAGTCGATAATTTTCTACTTTGACTCGAACGTTTGGTTACGTTTGTTTTTTTTTTACTTCATCATCATTTTTATTTATTAACGCATTTTTTTTGTTCTCTGCTTTGTTCTTACGTCTGTCGTGTTTCGTTAACTTTAAGACCTTATCTGAGACTTGGCAAACCTTAGAATCTGTTTCGGCGACGAGACGCCCTTTTGTATTGGTTTTTTATTCCTTTAGTTTGTTTGTTTGTTTGTTTTTTCTTTAATCTAACGTACTCTTAAGTTAATGCAATCATTTGTTTCCTTTGTTTGTTTTAATTTACGTAGAAAGTTCGAGGTTCTTGTCTCTCGTTTATATTTTTCTCCTGATTAAAGAAATTTCGGAATCTCTCTTCGCCATTGCTCTCGAAAACTCGCCACTTGGATTTCATTTCGTCACCTCGTTCACTCTCTCATTCACCCACTAAAATACATTCTCTTTAATTTCTCTTAAACCGTCGCAAATTCGTACTTTAAATCGACGCATACTCTTATTACGGACAAATTAATTTACAGGACTAATCGACTTAGATAAATCTTTTCTTTTTACGTGTTTATTCTCTCTATCGTTTGCGTTTTTAAACCCATTGACGTATTTGTTTCCTCTCGTTTCTGCGATTTAAAAGTTACGGAATAATTATGATTCTCAAGAGAACACAATGGTTGGCATTTGTCGGTTCGTTAAAAATATCTTCTTCCTCGAATTAATTAATCTTCTTTCTTTTTCGTCGACCTGCCACGACTCGACTCCTCGCTCGCTCGTTCTCTTAATACTTCTACGGTTAACTGCCTTACTTCGAGGGTCCATCTTGTTCCTTTCTCCCCTTTGTAACGCTTTAAGTTAATTACTTAATAATTGATACCGTTTAACGAGTGACAGTCAACGTGATACTTTTCGCTTTATCTTAGTTTTTTTTCCTCTGCTGCTTCTCTTTTTGTTTGCTTTATTTTGTTTTTGTTTTTTTTTTCTTCTTTAATCCTACATTTGTTCCTGTCCCTGCCGCGAATAAATCCAGTCTTCGTCTTGGATTTGTTTTTGTCCCTAGTTACTTCTTACTTTTGCTTCCTCAATAACTTGCACTCCTCTTTTTGCCTAACAAAAGAAAAAACGATCTATACATTCTGCTTAAAGATAACCGAGTCACGATGATTCGTTCTTTATTCCCTTCCCGCTTCTCACGCTCTTCCCCTCCTCGCGTTCTCTCTACTCATGCTTTTTTTTTCAAGGTACTCTCAGAGGATAATCGGTAATTTATAATACATTTGTACAAAACTTATCTCTTAATCAATAATTAGTCGATTTTTTTTTTCGTTTACCTACAAAGTTCTTGGTTTGTATGATTTGCTTCATTTTTGCCTCTTTCTTACTTTTGCTCTCTTCGGCAGCAACACTCGCTCGTCGTCCACGCAGCTTTCACTTTCACACCCTCAGTCCTCCTCCCCTAACACCCGTAACTTTTCCAATTTTAGTTTTTTTTTCTTCTTCTTTTAATACCTCTTTTTATTCTTCAATTTTCATTAGATTCGTAGTCGAGGAAAAAATAATTTTCGAAAAGGATTTCTGCGACGCTGCGAAAACGAAAGTGCAATCGAAACGATCTTTCGCGGGTCTCGCCCCGTTGACGATTTTCTGCTCATAGCTTTTTGTTTACGAACTTTTATTTCGAAGGATGTATCGGAGCAAACAAGGAAGCTTCTTTCTTTCGTTACATTTTTCGCGACAAAATTTTTCAATGATTTTCGCGTCTCGCAAGATTTATCCCAGCGACGAAAAATGGTAAATCTAAACAATTTTTTTTTCTCATTTCCCAACGAGAACTCCGTGGCCAATACATCCTTAATCCTTTTCTCGATCATTTTCATCCGTCGGAATTTTATAGACAATCGAGAGAACAAAGTGAATGGAAAGAAAAGAAAATTCTCCCTCTGGCACGCACTCGTAAAATTGGTTTCTTTTTTTGTTTCTCCACTGCTCTCTTAACTCACTATCCTTATTTCTCCTCGCGATTAAATCGTAACGGATCACAGTGTGTGGCATCGTTTTATATTCCTAAAGCTTAGGCGGATATCAACAATGTTTGTCTTTACTTTTAATCATTTGTTTCCTTATTTTCATTTTTCATCGTAATCTATCTCGTAAAACTAGACCGATTTCAATAATTAACCATAAATCGACTTTGTTTTTCTTCTTCTTTTTACTTTAATTCACAATCTTCTTCTTTTTTTTTCTTCAATTATTCATTATTTCGCAACGAAGCATCGAGATAAAAAACGCAATCTTTCAAAATCTTAAAAATTCTGCCTTTCATTTAAATCCTTATCTTGTATTGTGTTTTTTTTTCTTATGTCTCTTATTTGTTTGTTTTTTTTTAATCGAATCTTACCGTAATGCTCTTTAGTCCTCGTTATACCAATTTTTACCTACTGTACAACCTTCGGGTCGAAAGAATAATGAAAAACTACGATAATTTCTTTTTCTTCTTAACTCTCGTACTCGAGCTTGGTGTATAATCGTGAAAAATATTAAGGATTACGTCTCTTTACCATCTCGCAGTTATCTCACGTCACCCATTTAATAAATATACAGCAATAATCGTAGTTTAGTAACCGTAAACGTTTTTTTTTTCTCGTTATCATCTCTCCAGCTCTCAGTTCCGATTTTTATTTACTTTTTCTTAATAAATCGTCGTCGCAATTAATTAGATTCGTAATTAAACACGTTAATAGTTGATAGTTGTAGTTTGACACCTCGGTTTCTTTAACTTTGCGATTTTAAATTCTCTCGTCTCATCACTTTACCTCGTTTAAATCCATTTAACTCTCGTCCTTCTACCTTTCCAACTCTTACTTTTTTGTTTCCTTAAATTCTTTGTTTCCTATTATTCGACTTTATTCTACATGCGAACAACGCGATATCTCCGGGCAATATTTCCAAGCTCAGCCTCGACGCAATCAGAGAGAATAAACCTGAGATCCTGTTACATTTATCTTAACTTTTTAATTGGAAAAACGAAAATAATGAGACGGGTCACTTTTTCGTCCTGTCTAGTATCATTTATCAGCTATAGCTTTTTGTATTCTTATCTGTTTCTTTTTTTTATCATTTAACCAATTTCGTACAGTCCGTCAAGTGTCTCGTCCGAATTTTTATCTCGTCTCGTAATCCATTGTCAATTTTTTGCATGTGTTTGTGTGAGTTGTTTTATTTTCTTTCCTGTTGCCTTGTTTTTCTCGGGTATTTAAATTCCGTGTTAAAACTTAAGGCAAAATCGTGTCAGTGTGTTCAGACTACAAATCTTACGAATAATTTCCGTGTTCTGTAACTTTGGGCCAGAAACCAAGAAATTGAAAAAAAAAAGTGTGAGAAAAGCAAATGTCTATTTAATTTTTGAAAAAATTCTCGTCTCTCGTAATCGTTCTTTTTTTTTCTTTATAAATGTCTAATCTCTATTCATGTGTAATACACGGTTGTATTAATTCATTATAGTCATATTTACCCAGGGCTTAAAGTTTAAATGCAACGAGCAATTTTATCATCTATTTTTCAGTGTTTCCTTCTTTTTTTTATTATTATTTCTATTCTTCCATTTTCCTTCTTAATATTTCCGTCGACGCAAATAACGAGGAGGCTCGATCTCGTTCGCTCTCTCTCTCTCTCTCTCTCTTCCCCATATAATTAATCTTCAGAACGAATATCCGGTAGACAATTGTTCCTCGCTTTATTTTCCTCGGTTTTTAAGCTCTTTGTCGAGAGACGTCATGAAAGTATGAAAAGAGGCTCTCCGGCCCCCGGCCACTTCCGGCCACGCTATTATAATAATAATAGTTAATAATCATAATAATTATAATAGTAATTAATGACAATAATATTAATAATAATAACATAAAGCCTATAAGTCTTAACTCGACGTTTTAAACTTATCGAATAAGGCTCTTTTTTTTGTTTTTATTTCCTCTCGTTTCTCCTCTCGTCATTCGTCGTTGATATTCTTAAAATTCTTAAAAATGTCTTCCCACTTGAGCGATATCTCCTTATTTTTTTTCCTCCATTTCAACTATTCGTGATTTTAAACTATTCTCTCACGGCCGCTAGGATTTTTTTCATTGTCCAGAAAAATGTTATTTGGCTTCTCGTAGAATTTGTCGAGTCCTGCGCGCAGATTTATTTTTTTTTTTTAATAATTTTATCATTAGGATTAAAATATCGCGAGAAACGTCGATTTCTCGGTGGAATAAAAATTGGACGAGGAAACGTGCAGTTTGTTCGTTCTTAATTGATTTTTCCCTTCCACATATTTGGTCTCGCGGATTTTAAATTATTCTCTCGGTTCAGAACGCATCGAATCGGCCTGGGGTTTCGGCGAATGAGCGGCGCGACGTTTCGCGATCCCGTCACAGCAACGTTCGTGTAAAAGTCAAGAGAAAGTACAAGGGGGATTGTAAATTCGTAAAAAAGAGGGGCGGGGGTTGTTTTTTTTTGTTTCGTCGACTCGTCGATCCTCGGGAACGCGCTCAAGGTACACCGTGAGCTTATATAGGATTTTTTACTCAAATTTAACTTTTTTTTCTCTCTTTCTCGCTCTCGTTATCATTAGTAACCCTTAATCGTAATTGTATTCGTAAATTGCGTCCTTGGTGTCGCTCTCTCACTCTCTCTCTCTCTCTCTCTCTCTTACTTTTCTATACCAAATATTTATGAACAATTACATTTACGCATTTTATACATTCCTTATTTACTTTTAAATATTTTTATCTCTCACTCGTGATTATCCGTAACGTTTAATTCTAATTTAAGAGAAAATGAAAAATGAGGTAAACAGCGAACAAGAACAACGAATGCCTGTCTTTACTTAAAATCGAAACAACGAGGAAAGAGCGGCGAATTTATCGCCCGAGGACTAAGGTAAACGTCCCAATAGTTGGACACTTAAGGGTTTTTCACACTTTATCATTATTTAAAAAATATTCAAAAAAATTAATCTTGTTCGAATTCACATCTTGACTATTGACTGATATTTTAATGATTCAAAACTCATTTTATGTATTAATTTTAGACAATATTTTTAGTAAATAAATACTTGAACGTTTGAATATGTAAAATGTCCCCATAATTGGACAGAAAAGCGACCCTGTCTCTAGAGTTGAGCGAGTTCGTTCCAATAAAATAATGGTATGGAAAATACACCTTTTTGTATAGGAAAAATAATCCATACGATTTTATTCAGAAAAAAAAATCATTTAAATATTAAAAAAAAATATAGCAAAAATTGTCCAAATTATTGGGACATGTCCAACTATAGGGACTTTTTTTTACCTTATCGAGGAATTGAAGAGGAAAGAGATAACAAAAAGACAGACGCCTAAAGAATTATTTCGAAGTTTCTTATGCGAAAGCGCGTCCCCTCGCGACCGGAGCCGGCTCACTCTTAATCCTTAAAAAACGCTCGCGCTTTTAAATCTATTATCGATTATCTCTCGATTAGCCTACGATTTGAATCCTCGAAAAACCTACCGAAGAGCACAGTCGTCGTGGTGGCAAATAATCAGGAAACGAACCAAAAATTTGTCAATATTTTCCCAGGGATCCAAATGACGAAACGATCCCTGGCGAAAAAATTCAAAAATTCTCATTCACCTGATTACCCTTATTTTCCTTAAAAGTATGAAAAATACCCGTTGCTGTGACTTTCGCTGCTTTCGCGAGATAAATTAAACGAAAAGAAATTTACAAAATCACTTTTTTTTTCTTTCGTTTTCTCGAAAAGTGAAAAAGTTGAAAACGACGAGAAACGATAATGGGAGTGAATAAGTTTGAAATGAATAAAAAATGAAAAGCCGAAGAACCCCCGACGATTCGATGCCTCGACGCAACGACGAGCATTATCGTAATTATTCTCCAACTATTCATTACTTTACGTCTATTTGACACTAGTAGATAATATACATATATGCCTGTGTGCATGTATATATAATATATTCATTTATTTATTTATTTATTTCATTTTCTTCATATTCTTTTTTTTTCTCGAGAAGCAAAGGGCACTTTGGGGTAAATATGACGATAACACGATTTCCCAACCGCGTCGACCGCGGGACGCGAGAAAGAGTCGAAGAATAAAAACGATGAAAAAAAAAAGGAAAATGATTAAAACTAAGAGTCTGTAACTCGAAAAATGTTTCTCACGAACCGAGAAATTAATTTTATATAGAAATATATTTACGTGTCTGCGTGTGTCTGTGTGTAAGTGTGTAAATATCAATGCATATATATATCACCACGAACATTGATTATCAGTTATCTATTATCAGTTCATTCGACAGTTACTCGAAATCTCGACGGTTACTCAAAAACTGTGTTCTAACGTGTTCCTGGTGTTTGCTTTTTCTTTACTCGTTTTTTTTTGTTATTTTACTTTATTATTATTTTCTTTTTTTATTCTCTTGGTTCTCTCGGAGGAGCGTGCAGTCGACCCTAATTCGACGTTATACATATATATATATATATATATACTTTTCTTTCGATATATATATACGTGTATATATATTTTTGTTCACACAGTCGTTGTGGCAAATAGTGACAGTAACAGTTTTCAATTAAATTAGCGATATTCTAATCCGGCTTCTCGCTCGTTTTGATCCTCTCGTTCCGTTCTGTCTCGTTACGTTCTTATTTCTCCTCGGATCCGAGATTAGGTTGCAGGTAAGCTTTATCTCTTTTCTCACGTTACTGCTAGCCCTCTTTACCACATACATAAATTGTAATAGTAGAGACAATATCTAATAATCGTATATTTTGTATATACACGTATATACTTCTGAATTTCCTTCGCCTCGGTTGCATCCTTTGTTTCTTTGTTTTTTTTTTGTTTTTTTTGTTTTGTCAGGATAAGACAAAATGAACTTTCACTGCGGTGTGTGAACTCGTTACAAATGGTCGCGATGCGGGGATAAAATTGCTCGTGCAGACAAAATTCTTGCGCGTCGTCGAAAAAATCTGACAGCTGTCAAACTCGACGCGTGTCTCAATTCTCTCGAGTTCGCGCCTATCTTCCGTTTTCTTCTCTCCCCTCGTTCGTTCATGACTCGAAAAGTTCTTTCGTTCTGCGTCTCGCGCTGAATTTTGCGAATTATTTCACTCTCCCGATGAAAGAAATGAAATTGGCGCGACGTACGTTCGTCGCGACAATTTCGCTCGACGCGTCTCTTCGCGATACTGCTCTACGAAATCAAACAAATGCTCGTCGTGTGAAACGCATTTGGGTATAGTTGAGTGACATGTAAATAGTGACGAATAACTTGAGATATTTTTTTCCATTCATTTTTTTCTTGCGGTTGTGTGTGTATATTATATATTCACCATCCATTATCATTATTATCAATAGTGTGTATATAAGATCGTCGCGCGAACAACAATTCTTTGCGCAAACATCAACTCTTCTTCTCGTTTTAAACCTTTTTTTTTTTTAATTTTTCCTCTCGTAAACTCTCTTCATCATCACGACGACGGTCCATCGTCGTCGATTATTATTCTCGTTTATCATTTTCGCTTCTTTCATATTATTTTCTTTTTCGCTCGAAAGCCCCGTATCCTTCTTTCCTCTCTTTTTCATCCCTTCCTGTTTTTTAACGTCTCTCGATTTTTTTCGGCTCCGTTTCTCATCCACAATGTGCTCAGGCTCGAACGACTCCGTCTCGTCGAAGATCGTACGAAATTCCGTGACGATTGTTCTCAAAATTGGAAAAAAATCGATTCCAATTTTTTTTTTAACGTTTCAGATGATTTTTTAATTTTTTTTTTCACGGTGCAGTCTCTACGACGATCTTCGACTCGACAAAATCGTTCAGACCGCCGGGAACGTGCCAATTTTTGGGAAATGAGCGAGCGTAAAGGTTCTTTTTTTTATTTCTTTTATTTTCACTCGTATTTCGATTACATTTCGATCGATCGATAAAAATCGATGGTTGTCGATTGAATTCTACATTTTTTCAAGCTTTTTTGTTGCGTCTCTCTCTCTCTCTCTCTCTCTCTTTCTCTCGCTCGCATTTTTCGCTGTTTTTAATCGAGGGGGCGCGATCTTACCAATACAAAGCTAAACGTTACAAGTATACAGGTAATTTATTACAGTAATAATTTCCTTTTCTTTTTTCCTTCTTTCTCACTTCGCCCGTTTTCTCGCTCTTCTATCAACATTTTTATCTTTACCGTCGTAACGTTTATTTCCTTACCTCTCACTAATTCTCGACGGAGTCGATCCGACTTCCGGTATTCCCGTTCGTCATTTATCCCCTTTTCTCGATCTCATTGTCTCGCTGGAATCCCGACTGAAATTTTTTTCACAACCGCAGCATTCGTTATTCTTCGTTTACCGATCTTTCGATCAATTTTAAACAAAAAAAAATCTCAGTCGTCCTCTTGTTCAAACCCCATGTAAGTCCGAGTATTAAATTTATTCAGGAAAAATAATAACGCGATTTTTTGGGTAATTTTTTATGGATTATTCATTTATTCATCGTTCGTCATCATTAGTTAGTATTTGTTTCCATTTCTTTTTGTTACTTCTATATCTTCTCAACATTTTAATCTAGAACTGTGACGTGCATTTGTTCCCGAAATTATGGCTTTTCGATGGACTTTTCTCTCGTAATTTTTCCCATGGAGAAAAAATCACGAGCTCATTTTTTTATTATTTTAAAATATAATAAGATAAAACATGAGGAAACGTAAGATGGACAATAATCACGAGGATTTCAGCGAGACTGGGAATGACGTTTTTTTCGAGATAAAGAAAAGGGAAAAAATTCGATCGAAGAAAATAATGAAGCTCACGGTTATCGGGGGCTGGGATTCAGTAGAGAAAAAAGGAATAAAAAACGAGAGGGACGGAAACGGAGGTTAGAAACGATTCAACGGCTCTCTCTCTCTCTTTCTCACACATTTATAAAAAAAACGACCAAATCTTAAATTGTGTAAACATTAAAAAGTAGCAATTACATAACCAGTCTTGAGTGTCGTGGAGGAAAAATTGGGGGGCGAGGGAGGACGAGGAGTGTAAGAGGATGGAGGGGGCTCGTTCGCGACGAAAAAAATCTCGAGCCCCAAAAATTCAATTACAATATACACATTTATATATTAAAAACCTTCATTTAACTAATTAATTAGACTCACTTTTCGCTCGCAGACCTAATTTATCTTTATTTACCATTTATTTTTACTTTGCATTCACTTTTTATTTAGATCATCGTGTACTTTATGAATGTACCAACTAATTAAGTTTACGAAACGAGGAGTAAAAAACGGGGAAAAACTTGAAGCCCGACACGACGATTCTTCCGATACTTTTCGTTTCTCTTGATATTTTTACCGCGGTCGTCTTTATTTATACTTTCATTGTACTCGTGACAAATCGAGATTCGGAAAATGCGAAATAAAGTGCAACGAGATGAGAAAAAAAAAGTGTCAATGCGAAGATCGAAGAAAAAAAAATCCCGGAAAAATGCAATTTTTCGAAAGCTTGAACGAAATAAAAGAAATAAATTCACGGGTGTACGCGACGTACCGCGAGTATTGAAAAATTTCGAGAGAAAAAAAGAGAATCGCATCGACGATCGAATCTTGAAGTCGATACGGGGCAAAAAAATCTTAGGGGGTGACAAAATTATCGTTAAAAAATTAATAACAACCCTGAGTGCTTGGCGCGAGTGGAAAAATCGCGCGAAAAATCGGGGCGACGGATTAGGGATGGAAAGATAGGAAAAACGTTCAACGTGACGAAAATTTGTAGAATTAAAAAAGAAAAGAAGAAGAAAAAAAAACGAGTTCTTACGGATTCTAACTAGTGTCTCGTTAAGTAATATTTTTTCTTCGTCGTCGAAGCTTCTTTCTAAAAAATAGTGTCTGTGTTCTTTGCTATTTTCATTTAACTCTCTTTACCTTTTAATATAAATATTACACCGAGTTTTTATTAATTATCGTCATTTAATCGTAGATATTGTTAAATAGTCTTTGCCGCGTCGTTTCCTCTCCGATCCGTCAAAATATTCTCGTCTCTCTGTTCCCCATTTCTCGTAACGTCTCGTAACTATTGTTACCCTTATACGACGATTCCATCGAATTTATTTCGTTAAATCACTAATTAGCGAATAAAAACAAAAATCAAAGAGAGGTTTTAATACGGTGCAGGCGGAGGGGCGGGGCCGGAGGGGGAAAAAACGTTATTTACAAAGTGGAAAAAGCCATAATCCGGGCTGGCTGTCTCATCGATCGAGCGAGCCCGTTTCTCTTCGGTGTACAATCGTATTCTCGTGTGTTTCCTCTAATTAATTTTTTTTTACCCTTAACGGTTCTTCTCAACCCTCAACTGTGTCTTTTTTTTATTTAACGCTATTTAAATCTCGCGGTTTCTCGTGCGCGTTCGTCGAACTTTCTCTCGTCATGCATCCACCCGTCTCGCAAATTTCATTTTACGCGCTCCCCTCGTCCCTCAACATCCATTTTATATTGTAAAATTGTTTTTTTCGAGCATCGCTCCTGTTATCTCGCAATCGTTACGCTTTAATATCTATTTCCTTCGGTTTCCCATTTCTTTTTTTTTCTTCCTTTATTCACTTTACGATCGTCATTTAATTTTATTTTGTTCCATTTCATTTCCATACTCTCTAACTCTCATTGGAATTCATCCCCTTAAAAACTTAATTCCCTCTGTTCCTCCATTAAAATTTACTTCGTCGTTAAATCTTTGTATAATTGATTAGGTAATAAGGACAATAATAATAATAATAATAATCATATTCATAATAATGACAATGTAATAATAAAAATAATAATAATATTATCTTCGTTCTTTTTGTTCAATTATCGTTATCATAAGCACTAGTGGTTTTTTCGTTCACATTTTTTTTAAATCATTATTCCGATCAACTTTTCTTACTCATTATTTTCATTCTCGTCTACTATATTTACTTTACAGATTAAGGTGAGAAATGGACAGCCTTGTTTTATTCATTTTCGTTTTATTTTATTTTATTATTATTATTATTCTTTTTTTTCTCATTATTTAAAGGTAAAAAACATGTATATCCTCAACTTCATCTAACATGATTTTCGATCTCGTAGATTCGCAATAATAAATTCATTTAAACAACACAATTATCCCTCATCGTCACCGTCCTGCCAGCCCCTCGACTTGCTATTAATTTTCTCTCATTTTATCCTTATTTACGTTTATTTAATTTAATTGAATAGTCAACAACTTGTCGCGATCGGTTCGATCGGCTCTCTGGACTTTTCAACATCGTATTTGTTTCTCTTCGACGCGATTTCTCAAGCCCCGTTTACCGATTTTTTTTCTCTGCTGAATTTCTTGCTCTCGGATCTTCGGAGAAAGGGCGAGATTTCATTGAGCTCGTTAAGTATGTTTTTTTTGTCGCGTTGATCCCAGGTTTTTCATCGCTCGTCGCGTTACAATTTTTCATTCCAGTCATTTTTTTTTAAGTTTTTTATTCGTGTATAATTTTCAGAATCATCGAAATTTGGAAATTTCAAATCGAAATACCTTCGCTGCGATCTTTTTTTCGTTGATTCGTAAAATAGGGGTTTTTTTTTTTGCGAACAAAAGTTACGAGAATGATGAAAAAATGCAACGCGACTGGCGACTGACGATAAGCGCGAGCCTAAGGAAAGATCGACTCCAGAAATATTATTTTTCCTCTATTCTTGTTCCTTCCTCCCATTTTTCCTCCGACTTTATCCTTTTTTAAGGTCTATGGTAAAACCCTACAGAGTAAATATAATTAAGCCATATATTTAATCAGGTAGACTTTTCAGATCGACGCCCCCTCTCTTTTATACTTTATTTCATTTATTTTTTTCCATTCGAGAAAGGATCGATCGCAACATCGAAATTAGAGTAACAAAAAAAAATGAGAAGTCGAACAAATACGTGTTAAAATTCATGCAGCCTCGCGGTTCGTTTTGGAGCCCCTTCGCCGAGAAATCTCCGAAAAAGCCTATCGTGATGAACTCAGTCTCGCCGCTATACAGAATTTACAAACCTTAACAAGAAATTCGCCTTAAAAATTGTCCACGGTTCAAACTTTGTCACTTTTCTTTTTATTTATTTCTTAATTCTGGATATCCGGTACAAAAAATTAATGGAAAATACTATCTCGTTATTGCTAAGATTCGAAAAAAAACAAACAAACAAAACGACGAATAATAAAAAAAGAGGAAAAAAATATAATATTTAATATTTATAGAGTATGAATTATTTTATTTAAAAAAAAAGTAATAATAAATTAGCGTATTGGTCGTATCACTCGAGACGCGCCAAGGGTCACAATTTTTATAAATATTCATTGCAAATACAAATATATTCGCGATCTTGCACTATTTATTTCCCCTTTTCGTTTTCTTGTTCTTCATTTTGTATAGGAAACGAGGAATTTATCTGTGACTTACGTTTTATTCTCGACGGTTTTTCGTGGCTTTCTCTGTTTTATTGTTAATATTATTATTATTATCATTATTATCATCATTTATTTATTCATCTAACGATTTTTCTGATTAGGCAGAACATTTGCTTTTCTTTTTTTTTTACAAATTTGCGAGGAACAAACGAGTTTTTTTTTCTCGAATTCTTACATGCTATTTTTGCTCATTTCTCGACGAGAGTAACAAACGATAAATAATACGATGACGCTTGTGGGGGAGAATAAATATGGTATGGAAAAAAAAGGGCGGGGGAAATATTCCATGCCGAGTGTAAAAGTCTCGCAAGGAAAAAAAACAATGATGTGAATAAGAAGGAAAAAGGACGAAAAAAAGACGAGAAACGTCGGTACAAAATTCACGATTTTTTTTTTTAGTGAGTTTCATTTTTTGTGAATATTTCGTTTCAGTTATTACTAAGACTAATTTTATGAATTAAATGTAAAATTCAGGATCGGTTGCGCTCGCGAGAGTTCATCGCTCTGTTTTCCTCGTCGACTCCTCATCGTCGCCTCGTTAACGCATCTAGTCGATTATTCATTATCAATTACTATTTATATCATTATAAGTTTTAATCGTTACAATTAATTGGGAGAGAGATCGGGAGAGGGGCTTCCAGGGGCCTGAGATGTTGCGATCAATTTTTTTTTTTTTCATTTCGTAATATTCTTTTTTTCTCTGTGTCTTTTTTCTTTCTTTCTCAATCCCCGTCTCTGGATTTCTGCGAGGAAAAAAACGTCGACGAGAGAGAGAGAGACAGAGAGAGAAAAAGATCGCCACCGGCGTCTTTTTTTCACTTTTTTAAACCTTTACGCTCTTTTACTCTTCATTATTATTATCTTTTTTTTCTTTTTTTTTTTTCATTCTTCTCATGCTCGATAATGAAATCTTATCATTACGTGTCCTCAACGAATAAATCGTGTTTCACAAAATTTCCCAACGTTCCCAGCGTCATTTCTCCGCGACGTGGTGCCTTTTTCTCAAAAGTAGAAGAAAGGACTCGCGCTGTTGGTTCGTACGTTTTCACGATAAAGATCGTTTGGTCACAGGAAAAAACTTGGACAAGTTCTCTTCGATCGTTCTCTAGGTGAATCGATCACTGTTTTTTTGTTTTCGGCAAAAAGGGACCACGTCGCTGGGAGCCTGACTTGATGTTTCTTTTTTTTTTTCTTGCTCTTTTTTTTTTGAGTCGTTGGTTGTTCGAAATTCTTTAGAGTCTGTTACTTTTTTTTTGTCGATTTTCATGAATTTTCTCTCTTTTTCTCGTTTCTCAGCACATTACTCTCTCGCGGGTGAATTAAAATGGTCATGAGGTGGGCCACTCTTTGAAATCAAAGCCTTGGCCGGGTTTAGGGGCGCTTGCGGCATACCCACCTTGGTTGCTCTCCCCGCCCTGGTACGAGCGCTGGGGATAGGACGTGTCCGCGTAACTTCCGGTATAGCCCGTGTAGCCGCTGTAGTCCGGCGTCTTGGCGGAGCTGCTACTCGAGCCCGGAGCACCCGAGCCTGTTGTCTGCCTCGAGTACATGTCACCTGAAACATTTTCATGTATCAAAATACACTCCCCCCCCCCGCCCCTTCGTCACAGCTCTCTTATCTATTTCATTCCCAGAACGAAAAAAGTTACTCGAAAAGTAGTCTTGAAGAAAAATCTAGTAACGAGTACGCGACAATGAAATAAAAATTTAAAAAAAAACAGTGTGAGAAAAAAAAATGAGAATTTTATACTCGATGGAAGATCATCAAAAAATTGGATGCTCTCGACAGGGAATTAATTCCAAAAAAAGTACTCTACAGATAAATATTCTGGATGAAAACAAAAAAAAAAGAAAAACAAAACGTTTGTCCTCTTCTCTCAACGCTTTTCCACCAAAATCGAATTTCTACAGAGTTAGATACGGGTTTCTTTCGGGAAGGTGAGGGGTGAGACGTTATTCGATGACGAAGCGGATGAATACGTGATGATTCGGGATCGGGAACTTTTGCGAGGAGCGCGCTTTCGAAAAGACTCGAAAAAAATCTGGCAAAATATCGAATTATGTACAAATGAAAAGAAAATGACATTCTCGAAAATAAATATTTATTCGTTTCTCCTCTCATTTATTTATTCGACACCGGAGTTGCAACGGCCTCGTCCGGAGGACTTCCGATCTCGAAATAGAAGCGAATCGATCGAACATCCATGCGATATTGATCGGCCCGTTTCCTTGAAATGAGAATCTTGCGAACTTACCACTAAAAATAACGTACTAAGAAAAAAATAAAAATTGGAGCAACCATGTAATAATGATGATAACATTAACGATAATAATAATAATCAACAGGCAGGCAAGCAAACGTTTTGTGAACATTTACGAATATCTACGTTAAAGATTTTCTCTGGCTCGAGGGGAAAATACTTGAATTACAAAAAAAAAAAAACATCTCAAGTGTAGGCAGGAAAAACTTTTTACGATCTGCTCGTATGGTTCATTTTTTAGACACCGTTCGTCAAGTGACGAGGTTGCGAGGGAAAGTAATGAGGAATGAGAATAGGAATGCACTACCCTACTCTACTATCTAATTTTTTACAGTATGACGGTCGATTCTATTGTTCTTTTTTTTTACTTTTTTTCTCTCCCTCTTCTCTTTCTCTCCTGCTTTCTCTTTCTCTTTCTCTCTCTCTCTCTCTCTCTTTCTCGCTTTTTCTCAAGCTCGACCCAAAGATTCGAAAGAAAGGCAAAATAGTTTTGAATTTTCCTTTAAATAATAATTCTACGAGGCTTGACAGGTGCAACAGTAGTGATTGAGCAATCAAAATATGTCTTTCACGACTTTTTTAAACGATCGAAAGGAAAAATAATAAAAATTTCACTATGATTTTAAGCTCTTTTCATTGAGAATAATTTTTTCGCGTAATGGAGAAAAAAGTGCATGCTTCCTCGAGGTTCTACAACACGCATGGGAGTCGAGTAGTCAAAATCAAAGTTCTAAAAAAAAAAAGAGGGAAATATAATTCAGCTCGAAACTCCGAGACTTTCGTGACGTGAATCCTAATCGTGATCGAGACAGGGTTGAAAAAGAGTTTTATTATTGCAAGACGAGAGGGGAGATTGCGAGGGATGTGAGAAGAACGAGAACTTATCTTACGTCATCTCGTTGCGTGACCGAGATTTGTTTTATTTTTCATCGAGAGGCGAATAATTCATTTTTATCATTAAATAAAATATTAAATTATTTTCCGCGATCTCGAATGCTCGGAGAAGTTTTTTCACCGAGAAATCGAGAAAACAAATAATTTTTTTTTTTTTAGTCCAAGCATTAACCCTCTTTGGTAAAAAATCTCAAGCCGTCGTCTCGTGAGAGTGAAAGTAGAGAAAAATTATTTTTCCAAGCATAGTAATTGCGCATAACAGCGAAAAAATTGCAATAACAAGGTCGGGTAAATAACCATATAAAAAATGTACAAAAATGCAAAACGGCAAATCATGGCAAGCTACGATTATTGATGAATAAAAATGTTCATATAAAATCATAGCACATTCTAGTGTAAACGATAAAATACGAGAATTAATTCAAGTTAATGGCAAAACATTGCAATCACCAGTGAAGGAAACAAGAGATAACTGAGATGTATCGTAGCACATTCAAGTCGATTGAAAACTGTGATAGCTCATTATTCAATTGAAACATCGTCGATTCCACTATCACAAGGATCAATCGACGTTTCACAGTAGTCACAAAATTGCACGTACAGAGAAAAAAAAACGTTACGAAGTACTAAAAAAAATTAATTAAATAAAGATAAAGAGAAAATAAAAATGGACACACAGTGAGTAACAGATAAAAATGGCTCGTGTGAATATGCGTAGACTTCTCATCAAGTAAACCAATGAAAAATTTCGAAGATTTCTGGTCGCTCGCGATGGAGGAATCGTCGGGGATTTTTGGACTGGGGTGATGATGTCGCAATGAAAATATTTGACTTTTCTTCAACTTTTGCGAATCGAATTTCTTATCGTCACGATTTTCGGTGGAAAAGGGAAGAGAGAGTGAGACAAAGAGACAGAGAGAGAGAGAGAGAGAAAGAGAGAGATAGAATTGTTTTTGTTGTTTTTTTGACTGAGCTTGAAGACTCACCCTGCGGGCCAGAGGGGTTCGAATTGGAGTTGGGCTGCGAGGAGTTTGGCTGAGGGGGCTGTGGTGGAGGCTGAGTCCCAGGAGGGGGCCCATTCTGTGGCATATTCCAGGAGTTCCAGGAACCCCCGGGACCGCCACCCGCAGCCCCGCCAGTACCCGCCGTGGGCCCGTAACCCCCTGAAGCGGCCGCCGCCGGCCCACCTGCGATCATTAACCACACAAAACACGTGTAACCGACCACCGTCACATCTCGCCTCCCTCACTTTTTACATTTCTTCTTGTTTTTGTTTTTTTTTATCATTTTTTTCTCCTTTTTTTCCCTCCTCGTTCAATTTTTCTCCCTACATTTCAATCGTAGACTTTCAATGAACTCATTTTTTTGCCTTCACTCACTGCGTTGAAAGATATATTTTGCCCTCCCAGAAAAGAAATTTTCTTTTTGTATTTTATCGTTTTTTTTTCTCTTTTCTTTCAATTTTTCTCCCTACATTTCAATTGTAGACTTTCAATGTACTCATTTTGCCTTCACTCACTGCTATGGAAGATATTTTGCCCTCCCAGAAAAGAAATTCTCTTTTTTTTTAATTTTTTTTTGTATTACTTTATCATTTTTTTCCCCTTTTTCACTTTTCTTTCAATTGTTCTCCCTACATTTCAATTGTAGACTTTCAATGTACTCATTTTGCCTTCACTCACTACGTTGAAAGACATTTTGCCCTCCCAGAAAAGAAATTCTCTTTTTTTTTAAATTTTTTTTGTATTACTTTATCCTTTTTTCCCCTTTTTCACTTTTCTTTCAATTTTTCTCCCTACATTTCAATTGTAGACTTTCAATGTACTCATTTTGCCTTCACTCACTACGTTGAAAGATATTTTGCCCTCCCAGAAAAGAAATTCTCTTTTTTTTTAATTTTTTTTTTGTATTACTTTATCATTTTTTTCCCCTTTTTCACTTTTCTTTCAATTTTTCTCCCTACATTTCAATTGTAGACTTTCAATGTACTCATTTTGCCTTCACTCACTGCGTTGGAAGATATTTTGCCCTCCCAGAAAAGATACTCTACTTTTACTCGTTTTTCTTTTTTTTACATTTTGTTTTATGTAATTGTTTTAATTATTTTTTTTCCTTTTTTCACTTTTCTTTCAATTTTTCTCCCTATATTTCACATTTTGCCTTCACTCACTGCGTTGAAAGATACTTTGCTCTCCCAGAAAAAAAACTCTACTTTTCTCTGCCTTCAACTATCATTTTTTCCCTCCCTGTTGTTTTTCAAACTTTCTTCTGTCTTAATCGAAACATTTCGAAACTTATTGTTTCCTATTTATTCTTCTTTCCTCTTCTTTTTCTTGTTTTCCTTGTGCAATTTTGTTTCCACATTGATCTCGTCGCGAATTTTTTTTATTTACAAAATAGATGAATGTAAAAAGAATTTTTCTAATTTTGCTGAAATTCTGCACTCGGGTCATCCATCTAAAGTGCGGAGGGATAGGAGACGAGATTTTTTTTTATCATTAATTTATTTCGTCGATTTTTCATTATAGAAAATGTTCGCTCGAGACTGCAAAATTTTGTTTTATGAAAAAAAAATGGACAAATAATTATTCTGACCATAAAATTCAGTACGAAATATACAAAAATATATATATTTTTTTGAATCACGAACGAGTTTCTCGAACAAAATTGATACTGAAATAACATAAATTATCCTAAGTATATATTTTCTTTCCTCATTATCTTCCACTATTTTTTTCAGTACGCAATTTTTAATAATCCGTATGTCAAGATATTTTTTACCCGTTTTCTTGAATAATTGAAAACCAATTTTTTTTCCACGATTTTGGAAGTTCGACTGCTCTTTCTTCGTATTTTTTCCAGGTCAAAAGACAGCTAAACCTCTCCAAGCGGGATGGAAGGGGAAGGGGGCCAGGATCAAAGTTATGTTAATTCATTATCGACCTTGCACGAGAGTTCTCGCGCGAAATTGTGCTTTTCGTTATCTGGGATAGCTGACTAGCCAACCGTCGAGAAAATGTTCAGTTGACTGGTATATTTTTCTCCTGCTCGAACGTCTCTTTCAGCATCGAATTACTTTAATTTCCATGGCAAACGAGAACCAAAATTCAAAATTCAAGTGCTATTTCGTTCTTTCAGTGTATAAAAATTAGGTCCAAAACTATTTAATGCTGAAAAATACGTTCTCGATTGAGGTCGATTTAAATACATTTCGTACTTGACTCGTGCAATTTTACCCAATCTTAAGGACTCAAAAAATCGATTTTTTCAGATTGTTATTTTTTTTCTCTACAGTCTGGAAGTTATTTATTTCGAACAATTTTTTCATAAATTTTTTAATTGATGGTGAAGTCATGATGTCGACAGGGAATCGACAAAATAATCTTAATATCAACATTTTTTTATTTTAATTGAAAAGTTAAGGATGTATGAGTGATATTTTTAAAAATATTATACTTTGATACATTTTTAATATTATGATATTAAGCATATGAATAAATTTTGTGCCAAGTTTGAATTCTTTTTACTGAATAGTTTAAGAGTTATCAAATTCCAAAATTTGTAAATTTGTACTAAATACAAATTAAAAAGTATGTGATTCTTATAAATTTTTTTATACGTTCAAGGACTCAAGAAACTATAATCAATGTAATAAAATGTAATGTATTAATGTAATGTAATCAATACAATGTAATCAATATAATGTATTCAATGTAATGTATTCAATGTAATGTATTCAATGTAATATAATCAATGTAAAGTAATATAATCAATGTAATAAAATGTAATCAAACTGAGATTAAAAAATGTAATGAAACTAAGACTCAAGAAATTGGTAAAATTTTAGCAAAAAACAGAGTCTGGATTTTACGAATTTAACAATCAAATTTTACTTTTTAATTACAATTGTCTATCTCATACATCCTTAATAAATGAAATCGGCCATTTATTTTTTTCAGCGTACATTTGTAACAATTTTTCAAATTTACTCAGTTTTTAAGATAGTTATATCATAAAATCGTTCTCTTAGGATTTTGTTGAAAATTTACAAAAACCTTCTTCGATATAGTATGTATATTAAATTTTATATTAAATTTTAAGAGGTTTCACTACGTAGAACTCGAGATATTTATTGTCAAAATCACTACTTTCTGCAGTCTTCCATAAGAGCACGTGTCAAATATAGCAATTTTTAACTCTTGATATCTCGACTTCTGGATAGTGAAACTTGGTAAAATTTTGTACAGCTCTTTATTGTACTTCAAAGAAGCTTCTTTTAGTTTTTTTTTAATCCTAAAACCATGATTTTTCTTATTTTCATACACACGTAGCAAGTACTGGTCACCTTGGATGGCCTTGAATTTTGAGCATGCTATTCTTGCATAAATTGGTAAAAACTTTTCTTAATAAACTTTTTTCTGAAAAATCACATGGTACGGAGATAAACCAAGATAAAATTTATTGATTTGTCCATACTGATAGAAGAACCTTAATACGCGCAGGGAAACGCGAGTCCTCAAATATTGATACAAACTCGACATTGAAACAATGTAAGCACGAGATAATATTTCAAACATTACGAAAATTGCATCAGCATCGACCCGAATCGTCGAGAAGAATTTTAAGGTGATGCCGTAGATGTACCACGTGACACGTGAGTGCGAGAGAGACAGCTGCTGCAAAACACGATTCGCTCAAACAGGAAAATTATTTATATTTCATCAAAATTCAAAGATAAGCCCATTTTTTCCACTAATCCATGTGGGCTGAACAAATATTATTCTTATTGACAAAGAATTAAAGACGTTTGAACCAATCGCGTATTTCAAGTGACTGTGGGATTTCCGGCATCACCTTTGAGGTAGTACAACCGAAACAGTCCATTCAAAAGTTTCTCCTTACGCGTTAACTTGATGTAAAATCATCATTTGAAATTTCTTGAGACAGAATTTATTCAAAAATTGCCCAAATCTTCCTTAACATTGTGTTACAGTGTTTGCAAAATTTGAAAAGGCTCTACCACGTAGTTATTTAGATATGAAGTTTTAAAAATTGTTACTTTTAACATGGGCTCTTATGGAAAATTCGAAAAAGCAACGACTCTCAATGTATAATATCTCGATTTCTAGATGGTGAAGCTTTGTAAAATTTGACACACGTTTTCGTATATGACATTAAAGAAGACTTGTGCAAATTTTTAAGAAAATCTGTCTCAACACGGTTTTGCGGTTGTATTACCTTAAGGTAGTACAACAGAGAGTCTATTCAAAAGTTTGTCTCTACGTGTTAACTAAATGTAAAATCATTGAAATTTCTTGAGACAGAATTTATTCAAAAAAAAGCCCAAATCTTCCTTAACATTGTGTTACAATGTTTGCAAAATGTGAAAAGGCTTTACCACGTAGTTATTTAGCTATTAAATTTTAAAAAAATGCTACTTTTAACATGGGCTCTTACAGCCCATAACATCTCGATTTCTAGATAGTGAAGCTTTGCAAAATTTGACACAATATGACATTAAAGAAGACCTGTGAAAATTTTTAAGAAAATCTGTCTGAAAACGGCTTTGCGGTTGTACTACCTTGAATAAATAAGATGGTATGCGAGTGTAAAAATGAGAGTTAAATAAAGGAAGAGAGAAAGGAAGACAGAGAGAACTCACCGTAGCTACCGTAACCTTGGGTAGCGGCAGCGGGTTGGACATTGTAACTGCTGCCCCACTGGTGCGGCGGCGGAGGAGCGATCTGTTGTTGCTGGGGCTGGGCCCATGCCTGGGCATTGTACTGTGCAGTGTATCCGGCGAATTGTGCCCCGGCGGTTTGAGGGCCGGTCGATCCCCAGCCCTGATACTGCTGCATCATGCTCCCAGGCGGGCCCATCGGGCCTCCCATCATCGGGCCACCCATCTGACCGTTCGGTCCTCCCATCGGGCCCATGTTCCCGGCCATCCCCATCGGCGGGCCTCCCTGCTGCGGCGGGCCCCACTGACCCTGGTGGCCGTCGTTCATCTTGCTCGAGGAGTCACGCGGCTCCGCTCGCTTTATCTCAACCTGGAAAAACGAGGACGATGTAAAACTTCCGCACGAGGGATCCTACCTATTCATCATTATTCTTAACCCATCTCCGCGAACTATTTTTTTCAGCAACTTTTTTTGGACCATCGAATCGTTACGGTTTGATTTATTCTCGACACATTTTTCTTTCTCTCGATGCACGCATCATTTTTTTTTTGCCGCCTGGTTTCGTTCTCACTCACGCTGCTTTGTGCAAAAATAATAGTCCGCAGAGAACATTTTTCAATTGAAATATAGACACACTTTTTATATATAAGAAACACTTAAATTAATCGTATATATTCACTAGACTAAGTCTGAAGGAAACGAATTTCTTACCAGCTTAAACACAGAGTGTGTAACAATACAACGCCAATAATTAAACTATTTAATTAACGTAATTTAAACTAGAAAACATTTTGCTATTTTTAATACAATTAGCCATAGGTCTATGCACGTTTCACTTAAATTATGATATTAATTATCATTAATTTAATTATTAAGGAGCACAAGTATCTTGTACATTAATTTTCTTTCGGTGAAAAAAAAAAAGATTTTTCTTCATATAAATTATTGGTAATTCGTATATAATGACGATTTTTATAGTATTTCTCTTTTTTTTCTCTGACGTGTCTGTGTTATGAATAAAATTAGCTTTTGGTTTGAGGATGTGCTATACCTGTTTTCCATTCAGGACGACGAAATGCTCCGCTACACATCGATCGACTGCCTCTTCATCCTCAAAGCTGAGAAAGCCAAATCCTGTTGTCCAAACGTGACACATTGTTTATCAAAAAAAGTGTCCAAGTATCCTCCGACAAACGAACATTCTTTTTTCTCTCTTTAATAGTTACTATTTTTCTTTTCTTTTGTGAGTGCTTTTACCGATTTTCTTATGTTCTATTTTCCTCTGAAAATGCCTTCGTACATTTACAATATTTGTATTTTCTCTCTCAAAAAAAAAGGGGCAGTTCGATGCTGGATTTAGGGGGAAAAAAAATTTCGCAATTGCAGACAAAATCATAAAAGATAAAGAACAAAAATCATCAAGTCGATGGCTAACGTGAGAAGGATAAAATAAAGATGAGTAATGAAATTATGAATAAAATTAATGTTATTAACAATAACGATATAACAATTATAATGATGAAAATAATAAAAATATGAATAAGCTCAATTGTTTTTCGAGCTTGCTCTTTTTCTTCTCAAAGTAGAGATATGAAAAAAATATAAAACCTGGTGGATGACAAAGATCTTTTTACAAATACTCTTAGAGGTAGCTTAGCCAACTTAAGCTATATATTTATAACTTAGCTTAGCGCAGCCTGACCGACCCTTAAGTTATACTTATAACGCACTTAGAAAGTAGACATTATCGAGTAGAAAATAAGAAAAATTTCGTCCATTTGAAAGTTGGTAATATTATACAAGGGAAAGAGGAAGGAGGAATTTTTGTTCTCCTGACTTGCAGTTCAAACTGTACCAATGTTGCAACAATTTATAAATGAAATTGTAACAGCATTGTGACAAAGTAGCAATATTGAAGTTTGAACTGCAAGAAGGCTCATAGAACAAAAATTATTTGTCAATTATTCAAGCTCACCTCTGGATTTCTTTTTCTCCTGGTCGTACATGATGACGACCTCCATAACTTTCCCGTAACGGGAAAAATAAGATCTCATATCCGTCTCGGTGACGTTGCTAGGCAAGCCTCCGAGGAAAACCTTGGGAAATCCGCCGCTTCGTTTTGGTTTTTGTAAAGTACGGGGATTGCATGGTTTCGGATCAATCTGTAATTTATGCGATTAATGTTTTACAATGTTTTTTTTTTATTTCTCACATTAACGATAATTTTGAATGATGCTCAACGCACCGTGCGACCATCCAACTGGTGAGGCGTGTTTTGCAAAACACTGGCAACATTGGCCGGATCGCTGAAGGTGACGAAACCGAAGCCTCTGCTGCGTCCTGACTCGCTGTTCTTCATAACGACACAGTCGATTACTTCGCCGTAGCGGCTGAAGTAACGCTGGAGATTCTCTTGCGTTGTCTCCCATGACAAGCCGCCAACAAACAATTTTCTGCAAAAATAATTCAAAGGGTAACAACCCAAGCTAGAGAAAATTCCAGATTTCTCGCACGGTTCGTTCAGAATTCTCTAAAGCAATTTTTAATAAATTTGTTTCTCGATCTTTATCTGACTCTTCGTTACTTTTCCTTCGTGATTCCTTCGCAACTGTGTTTGCGCAAAGAACGTCAGCGCGAAGCGCATACGAGGAAAACGACGAAGAGAAAATCGACGCGCGTCGACGCTGCTTCGATTACTCATGCTTGCATCTGATAAAATCGAGAGAAACAAACAAAAAAAGGAGCAATATTGAAAGAGCGAAGATAGCGTACGAATATCGTTGTCTCGAATTATTTATAATTTGCGATAAAGAGAACAAACGTGGCAATCGTGCGATCAGCGTCTCACGAATCGGCGTCGAAGAAACGACGAAGTAGGATCGCCGACGCAAGCCGTTTTTTCATCGGGAAAAAAACGTTTTCGCCGGGCGCGTTCGATCGGGATCGCGAGAGAAAACCCATGAAGGAGAAAATAATGGGACGCGACGATTTATCGCGAATAACCTCGATTTTGGAAAACTTTCACGGTGCGCGCGGCGAGGCCCTCGTGGTGGACAAGTGGCGCCGCCGGGCGCCGACGGACGGAAACCCGGGCGGGACTCGCCGCGAGCGAAAACTTCGCGTTGCCTGGATTATTTGCGAAAATAAATCGAGGGAAATGCAAATATCATCGATAACGGGGATGACAACGATCACAGAAATATTATTGTTTATGAAACGGGCGTCACGTGCGCGATGAGAATCGAGACGAGCGCCCGTCGGAGTCCCCCTCGTCCCAATCGATCAAGCCCAAGGTGAAAACATCGGGGCGTGCGTGTACGTGTGTGCGAGCTAAAAAATCGCGTTCCCATCTTCGAAACGTTCGCCGGAGCCTCTTTTTATTATTTTTATTATTTCTTTATTATTTTTATCATCTCTTTATTATTTTTGCTCCGGACGAATTTTCCGGGCGGTGGGAGAAAGCGGGGAAACGTTCGCCGGACGAGCCGGCGCGCTTTCACCGGGACTCGCGCACCGGTGCGTGCGGGGAAAAAAAAAAACGTTCCCTCGCACCGAGGGAACGAAGAGAGAAAAAAAGAGCGTTCCAACGGCGCGTCGACGCGCGAGAGTTGTGGGCGTGCGGCTCGCTTCTTTATTCCCGCACGATGCCCGTCGTCGTCGTCGTCGTCGTCGCGCGCGACGAGAAAACGACGGCAACCGGCATCGCCGCTCGCCCCTTCCTCGTCCCCCGTTCTTGCTCCGTTTCTCGCCGCTCGTTGTGTCGAACAAGGTGGCGCACGAGAGACGCGAGAAGCCCGGAGAGCGTCCCGTTCGCCGCTGCCACAATGTACATCAAAACCATTATATTCCGCACTCCCATCCATTTTCATCTCCCCCATTCACCGATCCAAATAAAAATTGCGCTCTCTCGCCGATTTTTAGGCTAGAATATCTTTTTTTTTGGCGTTCCCGTGACTCGGGACTTTCGCCGATATCGGAAAATCTCCGCTTTCGCACTAACGGGAATCGCGCGTTTCCACGCTCGATGAAATATCCGCCGAATGTTTCGCATCACTCGCATAAACACACCAACGTCGCTTCTTTTTCTCCGCGATGTACAGAATTTAACAAATATATATATATATATATATATATATACGTACACCCAATATGTATATATATATACACACATATATATAATACATATATATACAAACACTCACCCCTTTTCGTCGTCGTCCATTTCGGCCTTAACTCTCATAATATTTCGATTGACCTTAAAAACTAACCGCGATGAAGTGCGTTGCGTTACTTTTGTCTCGAGTTCGGGGACGCGCGTGGGTAATATGGCACGATGCTTAACGCGGACACGGAGGGTAATGGCTTCCCACAATGAACCGACGAGCGCGGAGAGACTTCGTGAACAGGAATGTAAACGTAACGAAGCCCCGAGTCTCTCGGAACGTACATACACAGGCGTCACTTCCGCAAAACTGCGCTGGTCAAATGAACGACCGACGAGAAGTCCGCGAGCGAGGAGACTGAGGAGAGAGAGAGAGAGAGTCCCAGGGACGTGACTAGCCCGCGAACGTGGCGCCCTCCGGATTTGTTTCCCGCAGCGAAAAAGCTTTCGCGGCGAGATGAGAATCGCGAGATTATTCGCGGTTACGTTCCTTTTCTTTTAAAAATTTTTTTTTCGTGCTAGGAAATGTCTTTGGAAATGATATTGCATTTTTTTTGCGATCATTTCGCGGGAAAATATCGTTCCGTGATAATTCGAGCGATCGCGCGTTTACGAATTCGTTTCGCGAGACACGGCGATAATTTTTTGAAATATTTACACGACAGGTGTCAAAATTGTAAACATGCTGGGATAAATTGATGATGAGATTATGGAAATTTTTGCGATTCACGCAAACTGTTTTTAATATAATTTTTTTTAATATAATTATAATTACTCGTAATGATAATTCTGGTAGAGAATAAACCGGGGGCAATTCGTTTGTAAACTCCGCCATTGCGTGGAGACGTGATTGGTCCATTGCCAAGAGCCGGGTTCGTTCGTACGCTCCTGACACTCGGGAGCAAGACCCGGTGCGATCGTTCAATTGATTTTTCCTCCGTAACCGTGTCAGCTCTATTCGAGTATTATTTCGCGATAAAAAAAAAATTACGATTTTTAAGACCAATTTGATGAGCAAGAGCGAAGGATGGACGGAAAAATTGTCAGTATTTGGACACTGGTTAGGGTTCAACGATCTACCGTCACGGCGACCATTCCCGCCATTTTGACGTTTGTCACGTGACGAAATTCAAACGCGCAGCGGGAACAACTTTCGCTTTGTTTGAAAATTTCGACGATATCCCTTCCTCGAGACGAAATTTCTAGAAAATTGGATGAAAACTGTATTGAATTGACACTTAATATTAAAATAAACGACAAATAACGATCCGGCGTACAAAAATGAAAATTTTTTTATCGTTTAATCGGAATAAAATTAGTGCATAAAAATGTTGAATTATTAAATTAAGTTACAAATGATTTTTTTAGCGATTTGAGCACGGGGACGAGATAAAATATCAAGTGTTATAGAGGCTCGGGAATGAAAAAATAGAAAAAAATGGGGTGCATTTGCAATTCAGTTTAAATCAGATGGGCGAGTATGTGTATGTGTACAATTTCATAGGTGGCCAGCGCGGGTCTGGGAGTACAAAGGAACCGTCTCGCAGAAAGGGACCGTTATCGAAAAAGGTAATCCTCCCTTCGAGCCCGGCCAGGAAGGATCTTGGAAGACTCACCGGTTCCCTCGAGGGCTCCTTTTTTGTCTACCTGGCACAAAACACTCTATATATATATACATACACACGCACCCATCGCCCATTCTATATAAGGTTGCACCCATTGAATTTGCTCCGAAAAAAAAAAATTCAGGGACGAGATTCCCAGTCCCTGTGGCCCTGCATTTTCGAAGGGCAAAATTATTCTTTAAAATTGACATTTTTTAATCTAATTTCATTGATATTTTCGTAAATTTATTTTATTTATTCTTTATTTCTGATTTTATCGATCTGTATTGTTTATTTTTCATTATTTGGTGCCTAAAATGTATTTTACTTCGAAATGGATCAGAAAATTTTTTTATTCTTTTTTATTACCGATTTATTGATCTGTATTATTTATTTTTAATTATTTGATGACTAAAAATGTATTTTACTTCGAAATGGATCAGAAATTTTTTTTATTATTTTTCATTACTGATTTTTTCGATCTGTATTATTTATTTTTAATTATTTGATGCCTAAAAATGTATTTTACTTCGAAATGGATCAGAAATTTTTTTAATTATTTTTTATTACTGATTTTATCGTTCTGTATTATTTATTTTTATAATTATTCGGTGCCTAAAAATGTATTTTACTTCGAAATGGGTCAGAAATTTTTTTTATTATTTTTTATTACTGATTTTATCGTTCTGTATTATTTATTTTTATAATTATTTGGTGCCTAAAAATGTATTTTACTTCGAAATGGGTCAGAAAATTCTTTCGTGGGTATGTCGAGGTCGCCTAAATAAACAAATGTAACGAAAGTAGTTCAGAAGCCATGTGGAGCCGAAATAAGGCGCACGGGGAAAAAAGATTTTCGAAAATTATGACATGTGGGCGAAGGATGAATTTTTGTATAAATACACTGTGTCCAGGGGGCAGAATTCTGACTGAGGGAGAACACGGGCTTGCGATTCTTGGAAAGAATTCGTTTGAGGAGACCCGATGGACCGCATGTGAGCGCTCATTCGGATTTCGTGCAACTTTCGAGACGAAAAAATTCAACGTTCCTCACCAAATGTTTTCTATCGCGAAAAAAAAACTTGTGATGCAAATTTTTCAGTAAAATATCGATACAAATACACATATTGACGTTTAAAATATTATTTACAAAAATGCTATCAAAAATTGTTATTTCGTGTGAAAATGAAGAAAAATTGTCCCATTTTTGCTGGAACGTTGTTCAAGATCTAGTTTTTCGTGTCTGCAAACAGGTTTCTTCAAAATTTTCGCTACGACAGCTGAATAGAATAATGATGAGGACTCCAAGTATATTTCGACGTACGCGTTTATACGAGTGCACTTGAAGGAAAAAAAAAGTGGAAAAAATGGTGAAAAATTTCGTTGCGAGGCAAAAGAAGAATTTTTCGATCTCTCGACAGACGTTTCGACCACGTGTGTACACACATCAGGATTTTCTGCCCAGTCTCGTCTTTCCTGCTTCTATATACACACACTCTCGTTCCTTATTGGCGATCCCCCGTCTGGCAGACCGTCCGGGACTTTACGAGAGACGCTGCCAAAAATAAAAATCCAAATTGCCTTCCTTTTTCGCCGTCTGACCGATTCCTGATAAATTATTCGTTCCCCCTACGTTCTCGAAACCTTCGATTCTCCACTTTTACGATACTAAATATTTATCGGAATTTTTTCACGTTCGGACCGCACGAAGAACCAAAAAAATATACGTATATTTTTCAATTTTATATTAATTGGTAGACACATAATGGCATTTAAACTGCATATTGGGTAAATTTATCATTTTTTCATCAGTTTTTTTAATTTTTCAGTATGAATTCTTGAATTGCGCCTGGAATAAGTAGCATTTTCGTTATCTACGGAAAATTTCCGATCGAATAGGCTCTTAAAATCGAGAAAAAAAAATTCGAAAAATTTTGCGATTTTTTTAAGGTATACATTTCCATTTTTTCAAAAATTTTCAAGGCGTGATAACTTTTTGAAAAATTGATGAATCAACGTAATTCCAACGCCATTCGCTTCGTTTTACAAAAATCTTTAAGAATCACTCATAATAAAGTTGATTTTGTGAAGAGAAAGAAAAGATATTGCCAATTGAAATTTTCATGGGTTCACGAGATCCAGTGTGACTCACTAAATTTTTTGAAATTTTTTTTTTCGATTTTAAGAACCTATTCGATCGGAAATTTCCTGCAAATAACGAAAATGATAATTATTTGGGATGAAATTCAAGAATTTACATTAAACAAGCCAAAAAACTAATTTTTTGATCAATTTTTTTAATTTTTCAGTATTTTAACTTTGAAATTTAGTTTAATAAGTGTTTAAAAATGTATATTTCTATTGTTTTTTTCGTCTCATCAAGTTCTTCGAGTATTTTTTTCTTGAATCGCGAATAAATTTTTTCACCTCGATAATAATTTTAGCCTATTTCAGTGATGTGTACATATGACTGCAAATCACTCGTAATGTTATACTGCGGAAGTTCCTGCTTTGCGAATGTACACGTGCGACTGCAATTAACCAGGCTTATAGTTCGCATTCGCTGGATATTCCAGATGTCCTCTCGTTCGCCTACATCGTGACCCGGAATAAAACAAAATCTTCAAATATACGCTGAAAAAATAATCCAGCTCCATTCTGTCACTTTTATTTTATATTTTTATTTTTTTGTTCGAGAATTGCATCGTACGTCGAATTCAATTTCCGGTTTTCGACGAACGTTAGCTATTCTCGTCGGGTGCACCCAGGAGGCTTTGATTTCTCACGAAATTAGCATTCCAATCGTCTCCAATATCGGAAATTGGTTCACTCCATTTTAGTTTTCGATACGAATTTTCAAATGAACAGCATTCACGCACGAATAAAATCGATGATTTCTTTTCTAACCAATCAATTTTTCTAATTCGAAAATTATTTTTGAGTGCGTTAAAAAATTGGTTCAAAAAAAATTAGTCAATTTAGAGTCTTAAAAAAATTGTACGACGTAAAAAATGGAAACGAAGAAAATGTTACGAATAATAATCCTATATCAAAAAAGACATGAGGCCTCTAATCGATTTATCGGAATATAGCGCTCTGCTCATTAAAAAAAATTCAACATGCGCTGCTTTAGAAATAATGACCTTGATGTTTCAATCATTCATTTCGTCTTGCTAAAATTTTCAAGAATTACCGATTATGAAGTCGATATCGTCGAGAACACGAAAAAATATCGCCACTTGAAATTTGGAGATTTTCCTATTTTCGATTCTCGAAAAATCAGGCTGGAGGTCCTCGAACACGTAAAATTTATAACTTATACGTGTAATAATGTGAGAACAACTTTGCAACTCAAGTTTCTATTTATATCAAATATACCTAGACAAATACACCTGAATAGTTCGAGGATCATAAACATTAAAAAAAAAGAGAGAAATTTCGTCAAGCCTAATGAGGAAAACAATTTTCTAATTTTCGTTAATCCCTCGGTCATTAATGTTTCCATGGTGATTGGTCGAGATCGAGTGAAAAAAATAACACGATTTTAATTGTGTAGATTTTCGATTGAATTTGGAATCAGCAGCCCGGTAGAAAGTGTCGGGGTAAGACGTTTCGGGTCTCGCCAAGTACTTCATCACCGATAAACATTTCGTAGAAATTCGACAAGTTCAATCGATTGTTAGTTCCAGTTATTTTCAATCATACAAAAAGTGAATAATTTTGTGTTTCAAATTTACAATATCGTTTCAAAATACTTTTTTTTAAATTTCGGTGCGGATGTATCCTATACTAACGTAAAAAAGAGATAAAATCTCAAATCAATAAATCGGAATAGAGAGCATTATGCGAAGTTGTATGAATAAAAGTATGTGCCTATAGAAGAACAGCAAAACAACAATTCAAACATATGTCAAAAAAGCGGCCACGTCGTCGCTCGTTGTAATAAAAAATAATTTGGAGACAGATGCAATAAATATTGATCCAAGCGCTCTGTATCGGACGTGTCGTAATCTGAATTCTCAAGTAAGTAAAAATAATGGTTATTGATGTAATGAAAACACGCGGAATCTCCGGAATTATTTGGAGAAAAAACGAATCGATATTTTTTCAGTCTTCAAACGAATTGTTACGCATAAAATAATAGGGAAAAAAATTCGTTCGATTCGTCTAAAAAATTGCAATAAATACGCAGATTGAAACTGAAATCTTCATCAGTTTCGTTCTGAAAATTATTGGAGTTACAATGGCTCGTTTTGTCATCCCTTTGATATTTCTCATCGTTTTGGCGGTTTTTACTCGTAAGGACAATTCTTATTTCATATATCTACAGCACAAACTGCTTTCTTTTTAAATAGTTTTTTAAATTACATTTTTTATAATTTAAGAGCTTGTTCGGTAAAAAAAAAGGAAAATTATTTTTCGCCCAGATCTATTATTCGTATGAAAAAATTTGTTGAAATAATGTAATTACGCAAACTATTTGAAATTATTATTTCAAATTATTTTAAAATTAATTAATATATTGTGCGGATGTGGTTGAAAATCATCGACACTAAAAAATGTTCTTAATTATACGTTGAAATAAAAACACGTTAAACATAAAAAAAATGTTTGTCAAATTTCAGACGAAACGTTTGCTCAAAAATATAGACCCCCACCGAGGTGCAGACGTCCGTATCAGGTTTACGTAACTTGCGGCACTCGTTGTCCGCCAACGTGCGAAAATCTAAAACCGGCTTGCAATAAGGTTTGTAATTATTTTATACAAAATTTTTTAACAAAAATTTTTTAAAAAATCACGTCAAACTTAAAATTTTACGAATTTTCACACAGATTGACTTATTCTTATTTTTTATTTTTTATATTTTTAGGCATGCTACAGGGGTTGTCAATGTCGTTCAGGATATGTGAAGGGACCGGGTGGTGACTGTATACGACCAGATGATTGCCCTAATATTACGACTACTACTCCAAGTCCCCCAACTCCCCCCCAGTACGGCGGCTATTAAAAGCATCGAATACAATGCACAATTATCATAAATATGATAAACGATTAAAAGGATAAATTAAAAAAAAATGACCAACAATAAAAAAAATCTGAGAAATTAAATTCAACAAAGCGATGAGAAGAATTAAATTCTTTCTCGAAAAATTCGATACTCATCGTGACAGAAAACTGTAAAAGCTTTTGAAAATAAAATTCATCTACCAGGAAAATATTGCTGAAGAGATATTTTAATTTTAGACGGAAATAAGTATAATGATAAGGATGATTCAACGGTCAAACACGTCAGGAAGTTTGTCGTAATTGGAACACAATTTGTCCACGGCGTCTCGACGATCGAGAAAAAATTTATAAGCGGGTTCAGTGATCTTCGAGACGACGAAACGTCTGAGGGAATGAACGAGATCGCGGAGCCATGAAATTGCGATGCCACGCGAACCGATAAATTTACCGGTTAAAAATATCTACCGAGAAATATCAAACGGGACAGCGATTTACATTATTTTTTAAAAATGGAAAAATCAAAAGGGAATATTATACACAAAAATAGACAAAAATTCTTTCAATTTTTGTCACTTTCTTTTTTAGAAAAGTTTCATTCTTATGGACAACTTGTGATTAACTTATTTTTTTAATTTTATCGAAATTAATTGTATAGTGTTTTAATGAAAAATTATAAAATATTTTCAATTTTTTGGCGAACATCACCAGAATTGCCTTCTGGAAAACTAACTTCAATATTTAATATTAAAAATTTAATTACTTTAATTTAAAATTTTATCAAAATAATTCAATCAAAGAAATACGATGAGCGTATTTAATTATAGCTTTAAAATTAAATTTCTCCGTTAAATAGTTCGTAACTTATACAAGCCTTTCTTTTATATTGCACAGCTTTACTTTACGATTCTGCAACATATAATTTTGGATTATTTTCTTTAACTTGATCGTTTTTCTTGAACAATGGCACGATTTTCTTAAGTAAACATCATTCTGATAAATCAATCTTAATTACAGAGGTTGCGAGTGAATTTTGAGTGAAATTGGCGGGAAGTTGCGGAGTATTCTCGACGTTTAATTCCTCCGAGGGAGGTCATACACTCGGTGCGCGAAAACCGGTTTGATGCAGGCGGGAATCGATGACGATCGCGCAGGAACATCGCGCGACCTTGGTACCCGAAGGACCATTACGAGAATTACTCTTGTCCAAAGACCGGAGTCCAGTTATCTTTCTCGACTCTCATTCCTTCACCTGTTGCTCCCCGTCCCTGCCGAAAATAAATTCGCGAGCTCTGCCAATTTCCGCACGAGAGAGTAACTCGTCTCGTTCCCAAAAAAGCTTCGCAACGATAAAAAAAAATCCTCAAATCAATCGAAATAAAATTCTATAAAATTACACAAATATACACCAATTGTAAAATAGACAATCATTATTCTCTATACATTTTGAATAAAAAATAGCCTGTCCAAAGTCATTTTTACATAAAATGAAAAAAACAAAAATAATGTTTCATTAAAAATATAATTTTAAAAGGTGTGTTTGAGAAATTGAACGTTTGAGAAATGAGCTTTTTGTAATTAGTTGGAAGTAATGAGAAAAGCTTTTTATTTTCCAAGGCCAATATGGGGAATATATATATATAAAGGATCGATTTTATCGGCGTCTGCTGACGCTTCGAAGTTCGGCGAACGTGTTACTCTCGTTGCGTCATCGGTGGTCAAGGTGGAGGGACGATGACGACGAGAAAGACGGAAAAAAAGCGAGAAGGATGTGCACGCTGTGAGAGATGAAGAGAGAGAGGGAGAGAGGGGGAGCTAACGTGAGGTCGTCGTCAGGCGAACGTACGTGAGATGGTCAGAGTAGTTTTCAACTTTTTTCTCCACCGCGATTGGCCGTCCTCGTGGAAGATGTGATGCGAGAACACATTTTCTCGCCGGTCTCTTCCGCTCCTCGTTTCTCGAAATTCAATTATTTATTCCACTTTTGTTCTCGGCTTCGATAAAACAAACTTTATCGCATTATTTTCAACTCCTCGCCATTTTTATTTCGTATTTACTAATAAATGTCGAAAAAGAACATTTAAGAATATTCTTTTTGGGAAAAATATTGAAAAATATTCTTTTTTGCAATTAATTCTTGGCGAAATTTCGACGTGTGTTAATTCTTTTTTATTTCTAGAGCAATCAGAGATTTTGGAGTTTGTTTTATTACTTTTATGGAGTACTTGATTCAAAAAGTGGTGCTTCAATATAACTTTGCACAATTTTTTTTATATTTCATGATAAATATCGAAAAAAAATATAGATGAATATATTTTTCGCAAACAGTTATAACGCGAAATTTGAATGTGCATTGATCCTTGTAGAATTTTTCGAGAAATGAAATATCGAAGATTGTTTCATTCCTTTTGCAGAATTCAATTTAATTCATAATTTTTTAAAATTAATTGACGTTCATTATTGTTAATAGTATTTAATTCAATATTATTAATATTTATTATAAAAAATCATGATTTTTTCACTTAAATCAATATTAAAATTTACGAATTGTTAAATTTCAATTTGTTTTTTTAATTCACGAATTCTTCGATTAAATCAATACGTAATTTTAGCTTTGACTCATCATAACAATTCCAATAAATTTAAATGCAAAAATCCTTGAATTCTCAAAAGCATGTATTAAAGTTAATGTAATATCCATAATTATATGCAATTAAAATAAAAAAATTCGTGAATTTTTAGATTCAAGAGACACGCGATTTTTCGGAGCACGTCGAGAGTATACGAGCGAGGAGTCTCCTTTCGCTTTATCAGATTGCGTTCCACTCCTTTTTTTTTCTTAAAATGCAGTGAGCAAGGATTTCTGGTTTTAGGCAATTTGTAAGTGTGTGCAGGATCGGGTCTGGCATTCGACGACCGGTCGATCCCACGCGGGATCGTCATCGAGAGAGAATAAGAAAGAGAGATCGAGGAGGACGGAGAGACTGCGATGAGGAGGAAAAAGTCGGAAGATGGAACGAGAGATGGCGGGCAAAAAATGAGAAAGAGAAAGAAAAAGATAAAGATAAAGATAAAGATAGAGAGAGAGAGGGGAATAAAGAAGGATAGAAAAAGAGGGCTCGGTCTACGAGGACGAAGACGCGCGTTCGCCGACGACGACGACGACGACGTCGACGACGACAAAGATAGAGAGAAGCCGGGAGAAAGAGAGAAGGAGAGGGAAAGAAGTGCCCCGTGACTCTCTGCACACACTGTGGCCCAGCTTCGGTGCCTGCCGAGCTCCGGGCCCCATTTAACCGTGAACCAGTGTGGCCCCCGCACGTCCGAGCGCCGCTCTTTCTCTCATATATAAGCTTCGTGTGCTCCTTCTTCAATTCATCTCGCAAACGGCACCTCAAACAACTCAGCCTCGACTCCTCGCCGAGTTTACTCGCTCTTCGAACTTTATCTCGTGATAAAAACTTGGTTCGAATTTCACGAGCGTACTCGTGATCGGGGAATTTTCGAAAAATCGGCTATCCTTCGTCGATCGAAGAAAAAAAAACAGTGAATTTTCGAAAATTTGATGCGTGGGTGAGAAGTGAGTGACGAGGCGGTGGAAAATTGAGTGAAGGGTGGTTTTTGATCGTTCGATTCCTTTTTTTTTGTTGCACGTTCGAGAGAAAAATGAAGAAAAAACGACGGGAGTGTCGTTGAAACGATTCTCAGTCGAGATCTCTGACACGAGATTCGTATGTTTTTTTTTAATTTTTGATTTTTTCAGTAAATTATGTTTATAATGAATGTTTAAAGTGGAACAAGAAGTATTTGAGGATTTAACGATCATCGAGTACGTTCCGGTGATGGGAATTAAAGAACGCGAGACTGGAGAGATAATTGAAAAGGAGAGGGAGGAGGGAGGAAAAAAGTGTGCGTGTCTGGATAATCTTCTCGTTAATTTAGTCTCGTCGGACTCGAATCGGAGCAAGTAAACGTCACACCGCGAATTCATTGCCGTTGGATGACAAATGAGTGGTGAGAAATTGGAGGGAAACTAATAGCTCGTTTCGAGGGAAGGGAACAGGTTTTCGCCGCTGACTTTTATGCCTGAACGATTCGACCTCTTCCGGTCCGGTTTGCTCTCTCGCTAAATCCTTCGCTAATACTCCGACTCTTTATACCAATGTGCAGAATACTGACCGACTGCGCCGTTACTTCGCTCTTATTCCCCGCGGTGAGTCTTCCAACGTGAATTCCAAACATTTCTTTATATTTTTTTCTCTTCTCGTTTATTTCGATTTTAACGATTTTTTTTTCTACGTAAAGAAATAAAATTTTATTTAAGAATTCATTCATTCGTTCATCTGTGCTAAGAAAAAGAGACGAGTGCCAAACACGTCTTTCTCAATTATGGTTATATATAGCTTATTATTTACTGGATAACTTTTTATCATAAATTCATGAAATTTAATGATTACGAAGTTCATTATTTATTCGTTTGAGCAGTGAAAAAAGAGTGGCAAACACGTTTTTCGCAATGCTGGTTTATTAGCTTATTTTTTACTAGATAATTTTTTTTATAAACTTATGAAATTTAATAATTGAGAAAAGTTCATTATTTTTTAATTTGAACAAAAAAAATTGTGCCATAAACGTTATTCTCAATACTGATTTCACTTAGTTTTTTTTTTAATAATTTTTTTAATAAATTAATGAAATTTAATAATGAAAAAGTTAAATATTTATACATTTGAGCAACAAAAAAAAGAAACGAATGCCAATGACATTTTTCACTTCCTTTGCCATAATTCGTAGTTCACTGAAAAATTCCATTATTTTCCAGTTAAATAAAATCCAGTAACCAGGCTATTTAAAATTTTTTTCTCATACATTATTTTTCTTACTTTTAATATTTTCTTATAGTTTATTTTCCATTCAAGAATTTTTCTCCATAAAACAAAATTTCGAAATTATTTAATTTAAAAAAATGCAAATTTCTTATTATTTTATATCAATGCACTCGATGTTTTTCGTCTCTCGCCGAAAGGTGACGAGTAACCTTACACGTGCCTCAAGGTATCCCGGCTAATGATGAGAGCGCGAGATGCAAAAACAGCTCGGTACACTTTTCTGTCGGTTTCGAGCCGGCTCGCAGTTCCACGCGTTCCGCGCGCCTCGAAATATTTTTCCCGTGCCACGTCGCTTATTTGCTGCGCTAAAATTCGATTGAATAATACATGCGTCGTGGCGTGACAAGGATTTCGCACATCAGCGCGATTTGCATCTTCGTTTCCTTTTTTTTCGGCTCCGGGCTCGCAACGAACGATTAGAAAATCATTTCGAGGTCGAAGATACTTTCTTCTTCTATATAAACACTTTTTTTAAATGTTAATTTTTATTTTCCCTAAATATACGATAATTGGATAAATTTTTAAATAAATTAATTTTTTATTTATTTTAATTTATCTGTGTATCGAAATTTTTATACAAAATTCGTTCATATTAAATTTTTGAGAATCTTTTAAATACGCGTTTGCTATACATAAAATATATTTAATTCTGTAATAATAAAAATATATAGTTGTAACTGTTATACAGTAAAACAAAATCATCGTATTTTTCTCTCAGAGCAATGTGTACGCTTATTTCTGGAAAATTTATCCAAATGAAGGAAATGAAAACGTATGAGGTTGATTTTCGTATAATTTACATCTATTTGTTCAAGGTGCGCGACCGCACAGTCGAGATGAGGTCTGAGTTGAATTTCAGGAAGGGGGAGATTACCAAAGTTGTCGTATCGTGAGCCCGTCTCGATTGTGTTTCTAATATCCCTGTGGGCATGCTGTGGTCACTGAGCGCACAGTGCACTCGCATGCTCGTTTCCGTTCTCATGAATCCTCTTTGCTCCCTTTTCCATCTCTCTTTCTCACTCCACGAGTCTCTCCCTTCGCTTTTTCTCACTCTTTTTATCGTGATTTTCTCTCTTATACATTCATTCTCTACATTATATAAAAATTTTAGTTTTTACCCCTCCTGAACACCGACACTTAATTTCATTTTTTATTTTTTAAATTTATTTCTTAAAATAAATTTAAAAAATGTATTTTTCATTTTTTTTAAAATAAAAATGACTTATTTTGCATGAATAGGTATAATGAAATCAATAATATATTTAAAAGTATTTTTAGTTTCTGAATATCGTTTCTTCTATTTTTTTTTTACGTGTAGATTTTTTTTCCAAAGTTTTACTCTCGTATTTATTTTTCTTGAATCGTTTTCGTGTATTTTCTCTTCCGGGTTTTATTTCCATGAATTTTCTTGGATAATTTTTTATTTATTCGCTCCCATTTTCCCGCTCGGAGCAATTCCTCTTCCAGTATTCTAATTTCGCGCTCTCCGGGTGCAGTGAACTCGTAAAGAACAATTCCTGGATGCCCCGCACACACAATTTGCACATGCGAACTCTTAATGATCGCTTCTCCCGAGCTTTTTATCTTTTCTCAGCTCGCATCACTCGCTCGCTCGCTCTTTTTCCCTTCTTTTTGTAATTCTCACTCTCGGGCAGACCCTCGCTCGTTCCCTTGTTAATCCGATCGCCGAGGAATAAATTAATCGAATTTCATACCGGCCGCATTTCCGGAAATGGATTATTACACGAGAATTTTCATTCGATGCTAATTCACATTATTTTTATCAACTAATTGTTACTTTTCTCACGTCATTCGTCTTTTCTTATAAATTTTCATCTATAAATTACAAGTAGAATATACTCTGTAATATTCATTGTGAAAAATCTTCAATTATAAAAGTTCTGTAAAAAATTCTTAGGGAATATTTTCTATAAAAAGTTATTACATGGAATATTTTCTATAAAAAGTTCTTATACAAAATTTTTTTTTTCAACACTAGCATATTCAAAGTGATTATTTACTTTAGTGAGCGAATTATACAATGTTGTCAAGGCCTCAATATCCATCTGAATATATTTTAATTACATATAGATACAGTGATTGTAAAACCACATTATTTTAACCGTCGATTGTACCAAAATAAAATAACTGCGAAACATAGAATGAAATTTCATATTTATTCTACAAAAAATTCTATTACAAATAAAATATATTATTTCATCTAAACAAAAATAATATTTATTAACAATTAAAAAAAAAATTATTTTCCAAACGAAATATTTTTGTACTTGAAGCAAAAAATTTAATTTTCTTCAGTAAACCGCTGTAAGATGTAGTTCGAATGTAATGTAAAATATTTTACTTTGTATACAATTTACTATTTAATATTTTTATACTTGAAGCAAAAAAATATTTTACTTTGTATACAATTTACTATTTAATATTTTTATACTTGAAGCAAAAAAATTAATTTTCTTCAGTAAACCGCTGTAAGATGTAGTTCGAATTCAATGTAAAATATTTTACTTTGTATACAATTTACTATTTCGAAACAAATCATGAAAAGATCTGCAAAAAATATATTTTTTGTCGCGTTTCTGGAGAATTTATTGAAATAAATGTTGAAAATGGTTCTTGAGTGGTGGATTTGACGAGAAATAGATGAAAAATATTGCGAAAAAGTGGAAACACGTGTCTTCTTTGCAATCAGCCTGATCGATCGCCCGGAGTCGAGACGAGATCTTCATCACGCTTGCCAGGTGTTTCTTACCTTCCGGGAAAGTAACAGCACCGTAAGGTCGAGAGAAATGAAGAGAGAGAGAGAGGAGGGGGGGAGGGGGGAGGGGAAGCAGGCCCAGGGTGGAAGGAGGCAAGCGCGAAGGAGCGACACGCGAGGTTAATCCATCGCGAACGATTCCGTAACGGAACTTATTCAGACGCCTTTTCATTCCATTTTATTTTATTTTTCCTCGAACGTTCGACACGCCGTTTCTTCCTCGCAGCCGACTCCTGTACGCTCGAATCAACAAAAAAATCTCATCACAAACGTCCCTTTGTTCTCGTAAAACCAAAATTACCGTTAGCGTTGCCGCGACCTAAATTTGATGATCGAAAAAAAAAAAAATAATTACCCTAACGCGCGTTTATTTTTTATACTAATTTTATTTTCACGAAGATTAAATGGAGATTGTTTTTTTTTTTTGGCGATTGGAATTTCCAGTATACAATTTTTTTCTCTTTGGTTCGATTGTCCGGACCGGACAAAATATTAATTCCGCACGGTTTCGCTGGTAAAAATGAGATTAAGCGAACGGAGAAGAAGGTCAGCGATGTCATCAAGTCGAGTGGAACAATCGTGACTCTTGTCCTCCTACTTGGGAGGCAAACTTGTCGCTCGTTGCGACAATTTCGGAAAACACGTTTTTTTTTTTAATTTATGAGATATATCTCTACAGGGATTTCGTTGTGAGAACTTTTTTCAACGTGAATCATCCATGTGGAATTTCATACGGGAAATTTTATACAGATATTTTTTATACTGTGTGGTAATTTTGTACGAAAAATTACTGTATTTCATCATACTGAGGTAACAATTTAGAAATTTTCAAGACTTTTCATGCCAAACATTGTAATTTTCATTTCTTTCTGAAAAGTATTACATAGTATGCTTTCTTTGAAAAATCCTTAAAATTTCTAGATTACTATAGTACAGTATGTAAAAAAACATAGTAAGATTGCATTAAAATATTTAAAATGAAACATTGAATATTTTTTTCAACATATTTTTTTACATAGTAATTTTAATTTCATTTTGAAAAGTATTACATAGTATGCTTTCTATGAAAAATCCTTAAAATTTCTAGATTACTATAGTACAGTATGTAAAAAATCATAGTAAGATTCCATTAAAATATTTAAAATGAAACGTTGAATATTTTTTTCGTTATGATGAAATGACTGTGAATTTGTTCAACAGATGGAACACAACAAATCGTGTAAAAGTCACAAAAAACCCTCCTCTAATAAATATATTTTGTAATAATTAGCAATAGATAATGGAAATGATTATTTTTATAAGGAAACGATTAAAATTTTTCTGTCAAAAATAAAATTTATCATTAATGAATTCTTTACGTACAATGCAATTTTATTTTTTTTCAACAAAACCGATTAAAATTAAAAATGTGTATCATTAACATTGTATCATTTTCACCACGTGTTCAACAAAAAAATGAATCAAGGCTTCACCAAATTTTTAATTTCAGTGCCTGTATGTTGATTTTCGTGATGATAATAATGATAATAACACATAATATTATTACTTTGTCAGGAATGCGATTGAGTTTAAAATTCGTATTGTTAAAATTGTATCGTTTTCGTCACGAGCTCAACAACAAAATGAATCAAGGCTTCACCAAATTTTTAATTTCAGTGCCTTTGCGTGATTGATTTGCGTGACGATAATAATAAAAAAAAATAATAATATATAATATTATAATTTTATCAGGAAAGCGATTGAGATATAAGATGGCCGAGAAAGTGTCGTTGGGAGGAAGAATCAGGCGGTCACCGAGGAAGAGGCATCAGACGAGAGCGGAACGCGCGACGGCAGGCTGTCCCGGGGGTGAGCGTGATATCGATGAATGTCGAAGTTCGCGGTGACGGAAGCAGAAACGGGGTTGTTGCGAGTAATGCGAAGGAGACGAGGTCTCGGGAGCGCCATTTTCGGCCTGACACTGGGCCTCGTGCTGGGCTTTTTCGTGCTAAATTACCGGATAATAGCGTCGAGGACGTCGAGCCTGAGGCCGATGCCGAGCGGGGAGGACGACGAGGACGGCCCGGGGGCTCAGCGCGAGGAAATGGCGCTGAATCCGGAAGGGAGCGCCGAGGGGAAGCGGGACGAGGATTACGAGGAGAATTTGCTGTTCGTCGGGGTTATGACGGCGAACAAGTACCTCGGGAGCCGGGCCAAGGCCGTATACGAGACCTGGGGGAAAAGCGTGCCCGGGAAAATCGCCTTTTTCTCGTCCGAGTTCTCGAGCCTGCCGGAAAACTGCCCAGAGCTGCCGCTGGTCACCCTGAGCCGCGTCGACGACGGTTATCCACCACAGAAAAAATCTTTCCTCATGCTCCAGTACATGTGGAAAAACTACGGGGACCGGTTCGAGTGGTTCCTCAGGGCCGACGACGACGTCTACGTCCGGACCGACAAGCTCGAGAAACTCCTGCGCTCCGTCGACTCCAGGAAGGCGATGTACATCGGCCAGGCCGGACGCGGGAACAACGAGGAGTTCGGACTACTCTCCCTCGAGTACGACGAGAACTTCTGCATGGGCGGACCCGGCGTTATCATGTCCAGGGAAACCCTCAAGAGGATCGTTCCCCATATAAAGTATTGCCTAAAAAATCTCTACACCACTCACGAGGACGTCGAACTCGGCAGATGCGTTCAGAAGTACGCCGGAATTCCCTGCACTTGGAGCTACGAGGTGCGTGAGACATTTTATTCTTTTTTTCTTTTTATTCTTCTCTCTCTCTCTCTCTCTCTCTCTCTCTCTCTCTCTTATATTATATTGCTATTATTTAATTATTATTTTATAATATTACTTTGTAACTCAATATGTATTTTTTTGCCTATGGAATACCACGGCAAATATTAATAAACTCACTCACTCACTTTTTTCTTATATATTGTTACATTATATTACTATTACTTATTATCTTTGTACCACTTTATACGCACGGGTGCCCGGTATAATAAACATTGTATCAATCTATCGATCTGTCTCTCTCGTTCTTTCTTCGCTTTTACGACGCATAAACGACGTTTCGAACAAGGAAATGGTTACTTTCTTCAGATAAGGTAAACGTCCCAATAGTTGGACAACTAAAGGCTTTCTTACTTTATCTTTTTTTTAATATTTAAACAAAAAAATTTATTTCAAATTCGTATCTAAATTGTTATATGATATTTTAACGATCCAAAACTCATACAATGTGTTAATTTTAAACCATATTTCACGTGAATAAATACTTAAACGTTTAAATATGTAGACAGAAAATCGACCCTGTCTCTAGGGTTGAGCGATTTTTTTTCAATAAAATAACGTTATGAAAAATACACTTCCTCGTACTGGAAAAATAATCCATACGATTTTATATTCAGAAATAAATAATTCAAATATTAAAAATAATATGGCGATAATTGTCCAACTATTGGGACGTTTACCTTATTAAATATTCAAAGTTTACTTTCGTGAAAGAAAAAATTATCAAAAAACTGAATCATTGTTTTTACCATTTTTAATTTCATTTTTCATAGTTATTGTTCATCTATTTTCAATGCAGGTTGAAACGAAAAAATACTTATTTTTTATTCAAAGTAAATTTCCGAAATTAAGTTCACTGAAAAATGTTTGTATTTTTACATTTGTAAAGTTTTTTTAAGATCGTTTTCGTCACTTTGCAAAAATTTTTTTAACAAAAAGCGCTTAATTTTTCAAATATTGAAATCAAAATATAGTTGAAAAATTTTTTAAACTTCCCATTTAGTTTTTTTTTTACACTTTTTATATCAATTTTTATTCATCGTTATTTTCCTAAATTATCAACGCGATTTTGAACCAGGTCACGCTTATTTTTCAAAACATAAACTCAAAGTATACTTTCAAGAAGAGAAAAGAGGTCACTAAAATATTCTGTTTTTTGTTTTTACATTAATCGAAAAACTTTTTTAATCATTATTTTTTACACGAATCATCGAGGACGCTCTAATTTGTTTATCGAATTGAAAACATACTTCCAAACCAAAAGAAAAAACATCACTAAAAGATGGCATTTGCTTTTTCAATATTTATTCATAAATTGAATGTTATTCGTTATATACTTCTATCTATTTTTAACGCAATTTTTAAAAAACATATAAAATAATATACTTTTACCAGATTAATAAATATTTAAGTAACTCGTCATATTTTATATCAATTATATTTAAATCACTCTCTTTAAAAATTAACTTCTCAATTTCGCAACATGCTTTTTTGTGTATTTTTTTGAATGTTAAGACAACTGTAAATAATGAATGTCCTACGTCAAATAAATAAATTCACCATGGCCATTGACACGTTTCTAATGCTTGAGTAATCATTGGCCAAGAGAGGGCTCGCGAGTTTTGATTTCGTTGTAACTTCGATGCACACACGATTATTGCAACATCTCGATGAGAGATAAGAATTGTTCGATCTCGTCGATAACGAGAAAATAATATAATCAACAGATTTTATCTCCCTTATCACGAAAATCAACTCAAATCCGGTTCGCCCCTTTTTTTCGTCCCTTCTTCCACTCTCAATGCTGAACTCATTTTTTGTTTTTTCCGCTCTATAATTGATGCATCTCGTGCGATGAATGACGCAAGAAATAATTGTGCAAGTACCCGGCGTGCACGTGTAAAAGGCGAGAAGAAAAAATCGCAGTACGAGAGTCGCTCCTTTTTTCCACTTGTACAGTTATTATTTCAATGAAAATTTTTTCTTCTCCCACCGCTGACATTGTATGAAGACACAGCAATGATAAATTTGCAATTCAAATCAACGATCGGAAAAAAATTCTCTCGTTAATTGAATTTTTCTTACATGAAATTTTTTTATCACTTGCATACTCGATTGCATTTTTTTCATCGTTCTTTTTTTACATTTTACTGTCGATGTTTACAATCACATAACGATAATTGACTCGACTGCATAATTTATTTTTATTAAAACGTTTGACAGATCGGTTTCGAATTTCATCGGAGTCGTGAGAAAAGAATCTTGCATTTGGTACAGGAAACGAGCTTTGGTGTCTTTGGTGTCGAATTAAAGCAGAAAGTCCATTGCGAAACGCCTTTGCTCGACGAAGCGAAACGTTTTTTTTTAACCTGATTTTCAATCAAAATTTATCCAGATATCGTATTTACGTGACGAGAAAAAATTATCTTTGCCTTCTTTAAAATTAAATTTTTCAATAATTCGATTTCTATAAATGTTTTGCTGATTAGTGGCAAATTTCGAGCACGCAGAAATTTGTGTGATTGCGATATTCGAGGCACGTTTGCGAGAAATATTATCTTCGGGAACCTGTGTTCGTTCTGCAAGCAGAAACTTCGTTCGCGTTAGTTCTCCGGCAAATCGTGCAAATAGACTCGTGTTTAACCGACGAGTTTGCCACTCAAACATGCAACGATATATACCGGCAAGAATCAACAGTCTCTTTTGTACAAATTAATATAACCTAAATTAATAATCAACTTTTTTGATCAACGATTGTCATGAAGTATTTCAAGATATTTAAAATTTTAATATATGTTCATCAATTAATTTTAATACAATTCTTATGAGAAAAATCAATTTTTTCTTTGGTATTTCCATTTGGTATCGCGTTTCACTAAAATATATTTGACGTTTTTGTTATTTATGATAAATTTCATGATTATTGATAAAAGTTACTGCATTTTTGAGAATTTTTTTATTTTCATGAGAAACTAAAAAAATTAATTTTTTTTGCTGTCAATTTTTCCTAGCTTTCGTTACAAATTTTCCTGATACGAATGTTCAACTTCTTTCAAAAAGTACAGCACGACAAGTTTTTTTTATTGACTCGACATCACGAGAAATATTCAGACAATAAAAAAAGTAACACAATAAAGCAGATTTTTTCCTAAAATTCAGAGAAAGAAAAAAATGAAAAATCATTATTAGTTTTTCCTTGCTGTCAAGTATTTCTAACTTTCATCGAAAAATTTCCTGATACGAATATTCAACTTCTTTCAAAAAGTGAAGCACACAGGCAAGTTTTTTTATTGACTCGACACCACGAGAAATATTGAGACAATAAAAATGTAATACAATGTAGCAGATTTTTTCCTAAGATTCAGGAGGTTCAGACAGTCGCTATCAATCAGCGGAGATAAGAAAAAAAAAGAGACAAAGATCAGAGAGTCAGAGAAATGGAACGGACTCGTGGGCCGGATTATTCGAGGCGATAAAAAAGAAATCGTTCTAAATTTAGAGAAGAGCAAAAGAGGAAGGAAAAACGGACGAAAGGAATTTGCCGAAGCACGGAGTGTAATTTTTTGAACGAGCTTGAATGAAAATGACATTTGGAGCTCGGGTTTCTTCTGGTACGTCGTGACATATCGATGCAAGGGGAAGTAGGCAAGAAAATGACCAGAATTGACATACGGGCTCGTCCGAGATAGTTGCCCAGTTGGCGTGGCTACCATTCGCTTTAATTTAATGGCCAACATCCTCATCCTCGCGCATCTGACTTTCCGAGTCGATCAAACTACTCCGGAGACCGTCACCTATTTCGAAATACTATTTTAACCTATTTTTAAACATATTCTATTTTTTCAAATTATTTTTCAAATTAAATTTATATCAAATTTTTACTAATAAAAAAAGAAAAAGACAACATGGTTTTTGAAAATAAATTAAATCAATTTTGAAATTTATTCACAATATCCCCCGAATACTTCGTAAATTAATCAAAAAAACACTGATTGAAGATATTATTATTGAAATAAAAATGGATTTTTTAGTACGATTCATCTCAATCTTTTTAACTTTTAAACAATCGGAATTAAGCTTATTCGAATAATTTATAAGTACAAATAATATTAAATATTAAAAACAATAATGTATAATTTTTTTTATATAAAGAAAAAGAGAAATCTGAGAATAAATTTTGTTAAAAACGTAGTGAACAATTGTGTGATAATTGAGTAGAAAATAAATATGATGTGAATTGGATAAGAATAATGATAAGTTGGATATAATTTTCGTTTTAGATGCAATCGATTCTTTATCACAACAGCAGCGGGAACGAAGCCTTCACGGGTAATCTCAAGAGGAAGGAGGTTCATCGAGCCATCACTCTCCATCCTGTCAAGAGTCCTCCACACATGTACAGACTCCATAATTACATTAGAGTGAGTTGGGAAATAAAATATAAAAAAAAGAATGAAACATCAGGGATGCTTGGTCGTGGAAAAGGGGAAAAACAACGACGACCTTCCCGAACATCTCGTTATTACGTTTTTTTTTTTCGTTTTTCATTGCGCAATTCTCACCAGAAACTCGCGACGTTTCTTTGTACATAATGATTAATTGCAGGGACTCAAAATTCAAGATCTCCAGCACGAGAGAATTCGGCTTCACAGGGACGTGAGCGCCATGGCCGACGAATTGGGAATGAGCCTTCGGGAATTCAAGAAACTTCCTCTCGCCAACAGTCTCCTGCCTTCGGACGACATGGACTTTGAAAACGAGCCAGGGGACACCGAAATATTGGGTAATTTAGTTTCTGTGTTTCATCAATCCAGCCAATACAACGAGAAAGTTCGTATTCTTCATTATTCTTTCAAGGTTCAAAAACTGAAGCACTTTTGATAAAATAGACGTACAGTTTTATTGATTTATTATTATTGAAAATAATTGATTTGAAATAAATCAGTTTTTTTTTAATTTTTTCAACACAAATGACGATCTTTAAACTTTTTTTTACACTCGACAGAAAATTTTTATTTTACGAATTGCTACGAATTATATTGAAAATTTTTTCGATAGAACATCCACGAAACGATTTTTTTAGGAAATTGTTAAAATTTTGCATAAAATTATCTTTGATGCCATGTCTATGTGTGTATTAAATTTCAAGAAGTTTCTCTACATAGAATTCGAAAATCACAATTTTTTCTACTCTCCAAATTTGCTACAGCTTTTTATAGTACTTCAAAGAAGCTTCAATTAATTTTTTTTTAATCCTAAAAAAAATTTTTTCCTAATTTTCATTTTAAATATGCTGTTCTTGAATCAATTAGTAACAGCTTTTTCTAATAAACTTAAGCTATAAAACCACATTTTTTTATACTCAGATTAAAAATTTTTATTCGTCATATGGATACCTTACAGATTAATATCTGAAGAATAACTTTTTTAAATGTTTCCCCATCTTATATCCTATATTAAAAAAGACATGAGGCCTCTAATCGATTAATTAATCATCTTGCAAAAATTTTCAGGAATTACCTATTATGAAGTCGATATCGTCGAGGACACGAAAAGATATTACCACTTGACATTTTGAAATTTTCCTATTTTCGATTCTCAAAAAATCAAGCTGGAAGTCCTCAAACACGTTAAATTTCCTTAGCTAATGTGAAAAGAACTTGCAACACAGTTTTCTATTATTTATATCAAATATACCTGGACAAATACACCTGAATAGTTCAAGGATCATAAACATTAAAAAAAAGAGAGAGAGAAAATTCGTCAGGCGTAACGAGGAAAAAAAATTTTCAAAATTTCGTTAATCACTCGGTCATTAGTGTTTCCATGGTGATCGGTCGAGGTCGAGTGAAAAAAATAACACGATCTTAATTGCTTGCGATTTTCGACTGAATATGAAATCAGTAGCCCGGTAGAAAGTGTCGGGGTAAGACGTGCCGGGTCTCGCCAGGTACTTCGTCACCGAAAAACATTTCGTACAAATTCAACAAGTTCAATCAAGTGTCAGTTCCAGTTATTTTCAATCATACGAAAAGTGTACAGTTTTGTGTTTCAAATTTATAATATCGTTTCAAAATACTTTTTAAAAAACGTGAGTGCGGATGTATTCTATATTAAAAAAGAGATGAAACCTCTAATCAATTATTCGAAATAGAGCGCATTATGCAAAGTTTTTTGAAGTGTGCGCCTAGAAGAACAGAGTAAAATATCAATTCGAACACGTCAAAAAAAAAACGACCGCGCGTTGTCGCTCATAAATTTAAAATCAAAATGATTAAAGAGAGAAGCGACGAAAATAATTTGATACGAAATCTTTTGTTTTTCTTATCGTTGGCCGATTTTAATCAATTATTCGGTCTGTGGATCTCGAGCGTATCGCGTTTTGCGATGGGACGAGATAATGCGAGTTACCGATAGAATGATAGGTAATGAAAATAATGCGCGGCGGAGTTGGCTGGTGAACGGTCTGATAGGCCGAAACGAAGCGTGTCTTCTGATTCGGGCTGTTCGCGGCGGCGGGAATTCTCCCGTCTGGGCGGTCAATTTGCTCAAGTCAATGGGCGGTGCGCCCTCCGAGATCTCAATGTACATAAATAAAACGTGAATATTGTCCCGAGCATAATCGCCATTGAATACTTCATGCACACTGATTGAAACGCGAATTGTTCGTCAATTATGCGTACACGAGCCCTCGTATAAATAGAAAGCGAAAAGTGTGCCGCGTCACCGATTGAACCGAATTAATCGACGAGCCTGGGCGTGGGAATAAATACATTTCATTCTCATTCGATTCGTCGCTTGTACTTCTTCGTTATATTCATTTCTAACCATACGATGATTCTTCAAATTTGTCTCTATTTTTTAATTATTTTTTTTAATAATTAATAATTTTGTAATATAAATTATAGTTAACCGAGATTGCATTCGATTAACATTCATTAAATAATTATTCAGTTTTTAGCAGTATAATTACCAAATACCAACATTAATTTCTATATTAATTATTCAATATTACTTTTAATAAATCCAATTTTTAGAACATTATTTGTCTCATATATTAAATTTCATTACTTAATGTCATTATTATATAGATGTTATCAAATTTAATACCATTCTCAATAAACAAAATTTATATGGAATAATATTTGATTCTTACATTAATAAATGTCGTACGAATGTCACACAAAAAAAAATCTTTAAGAACCAAGCATAATAAAGTTGATTTGTTCTTGAGAAAGATATCGTCGATTCAAATTTTACCATTAAAAAAAAAAAAAAGTTTTTTAACCAAGTCAAAGACACCATATCAATTAGAAATATTCTGCCAAGTGTAAATAAAGTATTAAAAAATATAAATAAATCGTGAAAAATGCTAAAAAATTAATTGCATCTTTCAGGGGTTCCTGCAGGTCTGAGAAGTTTCAAGCCAAAAAAGAGGGAGGAAGTGATACCGTGGGACTTTTATTCGCGCTCGGAGTACAGTCTGGCCGACGCGAATCCTCGCCGACGAATTCACAGCCACGTGAAGGAAGGCATAGAGGACATAACCCGGGAGGTTATGGCTTCGATAAATTCGTGCTCGCGACAGCGGGGAAGAGTCGTCGAGGAACGCGCCACGTTGTACGGGTACAGGCGCGTCGACGCCTACGGCGCGGACACGATTCTCGACCTCCTTCTCATCTACCGGAAGTACAGAGGACGTAAAATCACATTACCGGTCAGGAGACACGTCTATCTGCACCAGCACTTTACTGGTGAGAAATTTATCGGAATGATAAAAACATTTCCTTATTCAAATGACAAGATACCATTTTTTTCAATTGTAATCTATTATTATTTAAATAGAAATTGTGTATATTCACTGAGACAATGATTTAAGTCAAAATGTCAAAAATTAATGAGATTTTTTTTTAATAAATTGAAAACATTTCATTGGAATGATCAGATAGAATTTTTTTCGATTTTGATTTGATTATTTATTCAATAGAAATTGCATTCACTAAGAAAATAATCAGAGTCAAATTTTCAAATTTAATGAAACTTCGTTTGTTAAATTAATTAAAGTGCAATTATTTCAATTAATTAAGGGTATCGTGAAATAAATTCGTATCTCAGAGTTTTTAATAAATAATAAAACGTCTATTTAATTTGAAAAATTGACGTATTACTTTCAATTTCAAAATTACTGTTCAGATATTAATAGACTATAGTGAGTAAAAGATATTTCCAATGCTTTGAGAATCTCAAGGTTCTTAAACGTATAATTATGAACACAGTACTAATTGTATTGTGAAACAAAAAACATTGAATAAAAAAATCTGAACATTTTGATAACGATAATCAATTATAGTGAAACCTCCCATTATTATTAACAACTATGAAATTAATAATTAATTATGGAATTAAGAGTATGGTTCAACTGATCCCAAACAGATTATTTGAAACAAGTCATTTTTTTAACACATGTCTCTAAATTCCTCTAAGTATCTCCAAAGCACTAAACTTCTTTCATTGCCATAATTTAATGAAATTTTACAAAAAATTTATATTAATTATCCATTATTAATTACATATATTATTTTTTTTTCAATGTTCAAAGTACACAGAAAGAAAATTTATTATAAAAAGAATTTATTATAAAGTGACAACTATACTGATTATCATGAAATGGTCTGTTATAAATGGTTCTCAGAAATATAAGTATACTAAATTAAGCTAGGTTTAAAATATATTTAATTCTACTATAAAAATATATTTTATTTAATTATCACTTTACAATAAAATCTACTCTAACGTTTTCTCTCGGTATATAAAAAATAATGAGACATCCCATTCGATTGGCTCCGTAAAAATTGAACAAAAAAAATGAAATTTCCAAACTATTGAAATCTTTAAATTGTTCGTAGGCTTGGAAATTCGCGAAGTCGTCGACGGTGTGGAGGTGGACCAGGAATCCCGACGCAGGAAGAATTCGGAGAGTTCGCTGAGGATGTTCCCCTCGGGATTTCTGGGATTCGGTAACGAGGACGCGAACGAATGGCCGCTGAGGAAGAAGATAAAGTTCGTACTGCCCTTGTCGGGGCGGTACGCGATATTCGAGAGGTTTTTAAAGAATTACGAGGAAATTTGCCTGCTGAAGAAACAGTGGACGGAGCTGCTGGTCGTTCTTTACCACCGGGACGACGAGTCGTACAACGGGACGCTGAATCTCGTCGAGAGAGTGCGATACAGACACGGCTACGAGGCGATCAGGATTATCAAGGCCGAGGGAAATTTCTCGAGAGCGCGGGCGCTCGATCTCGGCGTCGCCGCGTCCCTGCCCGAGGATTTGCTCTTTTTCGTCGACGTCGACGTCGTCTTCACGGCCTCGGCCCTGGCCAGGATCCGACTAAATACCATCCTGAATAAACGCGTCTACTTCCCGGTCGTCTTCAGCCAATTCGACCCCAGGATCGTTCACGACGGGGTCCGGAGCGACAGGAGCCTCGTAATCGACGAAAACTCCGGATACTGGCGCCAGTTCGGCTTCGGGATCGTCTCGATCTACAAGGCCGACTACCTCAGGATCGGCGGGTTCGATCTCTCGATAAAGGGCTGGGGCAAGGAGGACGTCGGCCTCTACGACAAGGCCGTCAAGTCCGAACTCCAGGTTTTTCGCTCTCCCGACAAAAATCTCATTCATGTCTACCACGAGGTCGAGTGCGACGAGAAACTTAACAAATCTCAGCTTGCCATGTGCCTCGGCTCCCGGGCCGACACTTACGCCGCGACCGAGACTCTCGCTCATATGATTTACGAGAATCCGGAGTATCTCAAGTTCGCGAAAAATCGAAGATTGCGGCTCAACACGGCTGGATAATCGTGCGAAAATAAAAAATTGTGCGAAAATGGATAATTGTGCGAAATAAAATCGTACAAAAATGAAAAAAGTGTGCGAAAATGGATAATTGTGTGAAAAATTTTCTCGAGAACGATTAAATGTCAATTTTCATGCCGAGGAAGTTTGCTGGTGAGATATTTGTCGAAACGTCGACGGTGGAGGCGGTTTTGCCAAAAATGTGATAATGAGACACACGACTCAAGTTCCTCAAGCGAATTCGAGGACGACGAACGATTTCCTTCGAAAGAAATAACGAAAAATATCGAACAAGTTATTTTCTCTGTTACTGTAAATATATTCGTATATATTTATGTATATAAATATGAGAGACTTTTGACGATAAAGATTTTTGAATCTCTCTGAATTTATAGGAACAAAGTTTTGATTGAGAAATTTGGGGGAAAGGAGATTTTTGAGAAAGAACAGACGTTCTTTTTTTGAAATTTAATGTTGACGTTTCTCGGAGCAATATTTCAAAATAATAGCAATGAATTGGGTAAAGAATAGAGAGTTTCAGTCTTACTGAAATTATCGCTTTTTTACTCACTCGCCAGTTTTAATTAATGAGCGACTAATTGGAGTTATTTTATTTCTCTGTCTAGTCAACACGGCCATCTTCGACGAGAGTCTGACAAGTGACATTTATCAATGACATTTTAACGATAGGGGAGGTGAGAAATCTCTGTATACGAATCGATGTAATTTTAAGCTACAAAGTTATGCAATAAAAAACAACAAATTCTCAACGAAAATTCATTCGTTCTAAATTCAACGATAATATTTCATTTAAGTGATCATTATAATTAATGTGGTCGTGCTATTATGTAAGTTTTATTAGGAATAAAATAATTAGCATTTTATCATCTACGAGAGATTTTCGATCAAATTGAGTCTCGAAATTGAAAAAAAAATGTCAAAAAATTTTGTAAATTTTCGCAGAAGGTTACAGTAGGACTCGTAGATCCATGAATACTTCAATTTGCGATATCTTTCCTTTTTCTTGACGAAATTACTTTTATTAAGGGTGATTTTCAAAAATTTTTGCAAAATATACAGAGTGGCTCAGACATTATTTTAATATATGAATTTTTTTTAAAGTTATCACACCTTGACGATTTTTAAAAAAATCGAAAGGAGTACTTAAAAAATTCGCAACATTTTTTTTATTTTTTTTCTTCAATTCTAAATTTCCCGTAGATAACGAAAGTGCTACTCATTCGGGGCGCAATTCAAGAATTCATATTGAAAAATTCGAAAAACTGATCCAAAAGTCAGTATTTACTTTACAAAAATACAGAGTACGTTTTTTAAAAGCACATTGACGTGACAAAAACTATAATACGAGTTGAACTCAGCAATTAAAACCCACCCTAGAGTGAACTTGGTGAACTTTCGTGGAAAAAATATCATTTTTTCGACTCTTTGATCAGCAAAATTCTATTCGTATCCAGTAGATGCGAAAAAATGATAAAAATCGCTCCACTTTGTATGAATAGTTCTCAGAATTTGCTATCTCTTGACACGTATAGCTACGTATCGAATTTTCTTATAAAATTCTCCCCGTACGTGCATGTCGGGAGGGAGTCTGGTGCGTCTGATCCGCGACACGCATCCGAGAGTTTTTCCTTTTCAAACGGTCCCCACTCCTCGCCGGAGTGGTGGGGTTTTACAGAAGATAAAGTCCGGCTTATCAAGCAAGCTCAAGGTCTTCTGGCTGCTATGAATACGATTGAAAACATGGCAGGAAGCGCGGGCGGATTTTCAGTCTGGGGAGAGTGTTTGCGAAAACGAGCTCGTCGCCTCGCGACTCGCTTCCTGCTCGTCCCCAAAAAATCGAACCTTAAAAATCATCCCTCGCTTTTAAACAAAATCAGCAAGATTCTAAAAATAACAAAACTTTTGTACAGTGCACGATTGTCACTTAAAAAAAAACAAAATCAAGAAAAAGCCATCAACTTCGGAACGGTCGCTTAAAAAATCGATAAAAAAACCAACGCTACGAGTCTTGAAATAGAAACGGTCAAGGAGGAATTAGCGAGTTCCTCGTAAGTCTGAAAAAAAACAGTAAAAAATATTACGAGTCCGCGCAATTAAAAATCGTATTAAACCGAACGAGATACTCGTCGCTCTGAGAATAATCGATAAATTATTATCGATCGGTTCGTGAGTCTGAGAAAAATCGACGATAAATAACCGATGGGCTCGACCGAGTAAAAAACAGGCTCATCGAACGACTGAAAAAAATTGGTAAAGAGTAATTGACCGGAGAGTACAAAAAAAAGACTCAAAAGTTGATAAAAACGAGAAAACAATCGAGGTGGATCGTGTTCGATATTTTCCTGGACAGAATCGCCAATCTTGCTCCGTTCTGAAATAAATTCCAGCAAGACTGTACGCTGAGACGTATTATCATAATTGGGAGTCGAAAATGGGAAAATCCGGAGTGACGACGTTGTTTTCGTCGATTTTGGTCGTCCTCGTGGCGAGCTCGTGGCTGGCCGAGGCGAAAATTCTACCGATGTGCGACGCGGTCAGGGAACTGAAAAAAGGCGGGATATCGAGGACGATGATGAGCAATTGGATCTGTCTGATGAACAGCGTCAGCGGAATGGACACGAGGCTGGTTCGCGGACCAGGAACGATGTCGAGCTTCGCCTACGGGATATTCCAGATCAGCAGCCTGACCTGGTGCGCCCGGGGACACAGCGGCGGCGTCTGCAACAAGCGCTGCGAGGACTTTGCCGACGACAACATCCAGGACGACATCGTCTGCGCGAAGATCATCGTCGACAGGAAAGGGTTCCAGTACTGGGACCCCTGGATGAAAAAATGCAAGGGCAAACCCCTGCCGAACATAAACAACTGCAAAGCCAGACGAAGCTTGAGCCTCGAATCCTTCTTCGATGATGTCAAAGCTCTTTTCTCCATGGACGATAAAAATTAAATAAATTTAGAGTAAATTTTCGGACAAAACGCTCTTATTTTTTTTTTGTTTTTGTTTTTTAATTCCAAGAGTGACATGCACTTGTATAGCGTACTTGTTATTATGTACACTGCACAACATATTCAAATTTAAAAACATTTGCTTGAAAAATACGAGCGTGGGATTTGTTCGAAAATTCACTCTAAATTATAGATGTTTCGCATCACCTTGAAACGATCCGATGATTTTCGGCTGTCCAAGATTTCGCGATGATATTTCGTGCATATTGAGATTAATGTTACTTGACTTGAATCCTAATTTTAATGTTATTCACCTTCTGGAAATTGAGATATTAATTATCAAAAATCAAAAGTTTTCGCTATCTTATCAATCGCTAATTTTTCGCACCTAATATGATATCAAAAAACGTCAATACAAATTTTCAACGAATTATTTCACCTTCTGACAAACGAGAAATTAATTCTTAAAAAATCGAAAGTTTTCGCTATCTTATCAAGCGCTAATTCTTCACACCTAATATGACACCAAAAGATTTTCCACGAATTATCTTGTAATTTAATTTCAAATTAAAATCGAAACGTGTTAACTCGCCGTCATCGAAATATCCTAATTCCGAGGGAAAAGTAACACCATTTGCAAAGTTCAAAGTTACACCAACTCTTTTTAGAGAGAAAATAACCACTAGAAGTATTTAAAAAAATAAAAAAAAATTTAATCGAACACATTCACAGAATCCAAAAAAATAATCGTCATATTTTTTTTTCCTTAACTTACTATTTGTTTTTTTATCATTCACGAAATTGAGCCAGGAGGAAAAATATTCAGTAAGTAAATTTCCTCTGCTCGTTGAATCCTTATAAAAATTTTTTTGGTTACAAAAAAACTGGTTGCTCGTGTCACTATCGCGCCTGTTGCTCATTTTTCACTCAATGATCATTGTCAGAGCCTTGAAATGTTGTATAAATATTTATACACGTGGCGTAACGATTTGCGTATTGTGTGTACACTCGACTCCGTACAAAAGTCCTGATGTTCGGCTACGAGTTGAAAAAAGAGTCAAAAAATGAAGATACTGTTTTCTCATCTCTCACTCGGCTTTGCCTCGCACGTGCGACAGATTTGTCCTTTGTACGATTTTTTGTATAATAGACTCAAGAATTTTTGCTCAAGACCGAGAAAGCTCGGTTTTTTTTTTTCATTTCTTTTTTACGTCCTACGAATTGAATGATTCTTCAGGCTGTGTGAATGATTAATTAATGTAACCGGAATAATAATTGATGCATTAAACATTTTTATTCACAATGGTCTCTAATTTTGTTTACTTTAATTTTCATTTAAGATAGTTTTTTTTTATGAATATAAAAAACTTTTAAAAATTGAGTAGACTTATTGCGTTTATCCAGTTAGATTTTTTTTTTCACAAATTTTTCAAGTGTATATTTCTTTATTGTAGTATACTTTTATAAATTGAAAAAACATGGAAAATTAGTGAATTTTGGTAAAAGACATTTCAAATGTTTAATAATGAATCTTTCTAAAAATTGTTGTAAATCAAATGAATTTTATTAAATTTCATTATTACTGTAATTCATGAAAAATGTAGAAAAACGATAGAACTATACCTTAAATAATAATTTTGTGAATTGAATTTTATCGATTTTGTCACTTTTTGTTTCTCCAATCCAAGTTTTTTTCGTTTATTTTTTTTGTTCAAAGTTTAATCGAGTATTCTTGCAACGAAAACGCACTGAAAAAATAGAGTCTCGTTTCAAGATATGAATCAAATTATTTACTACCGAGTGTTGGAAACGAGCCAGGTGTTACGCAAAGTGTCATTGTCGCTCGATTCTGAACGACGATCGTCCTCTCGTTTTTTTTCTCTCCTTCCTTCGCCAGTGCACGTTCGATCGGTCACTCCGAAACACCTTGCGGATCGTTCATTTATTTTTACGTCCGTGTACAAAGCGTATTGTCGAAGGTTTAGAAATTCCTCGACGATTAGAATTACAAAACGTTCATCGTGACGAGAATATTGCTCGAATATTTTCCTTCCCATTCCCTATTTTTTTTTTAATGTTTCACTCATGTGATTTCTTATAATTTTGTAAATCGTTTGAACCTTTTTTCTAGCGAATTTTCGTAAAAATAAAACAAATTGCAAATGAAAAATTGTGTGAAATGAACAATTTGTTTAAATTTTCTACAGATGATAAGCATTACATTGCAGTTAAATTTATAAAAAAAATGTTAAAGATATTTTTTTACTTTTGAGAAAGAAACTCGATGGTAATTTCCAATTTTTGAGGTCAACTACATACCGAAAGTCAAACATTCGCCCCCGCTGAAAAAAAAGTGAGGATTGCACGGAACGAAATTTGCATATGTGTTAAATTTTTTGAAATCGAGATAACCGTTTCGAAGGAATTCGAGAGGTTTACCTGTTTTCTGCATAAATGGTATTAACACACTTTTCATATCGGGATTTCATCTGCACACTGTCTTGTTTTCTCGAAATTTAATCTATCGAGAACTATACGTTTGATAAGAAACGTTCTCTTATCAGGAAGCATCTTTCTCATCAGTTAAGATCGAAAAAAACTAAGCAAATCATTATTTTTGCCCCTTCATGTCTCATCATTTTTATTTAGAAATATAAATATTTTTTTCGTAGTAATCAGAACATTTTTTATCGTCACGTACACAATCTTCGAATCGAGTTCGAAACAAAACACAAAGAATCCGTTCCGAATCCTTTTTAAATGTAACATAATTCAATGTAACTCAATATAAATGGAAAATCAATGAAAATGAAAATAAATTTTTTTGTAATAACTAAAAAAATTGAAATTAGTGAAAATTAAGCTCCATATTGTTGCGATAAATGTGTTAATTGTTTTGCAGTTCATTTTAACAGCAATTGATTATTTAAGTATACTTTTCGTATATTTTTTAACAAAATTTTTAAAACCTGATTGGAAAATTCAAAAATAATATTTAAAAAGTATAACACTGTGATCAAAATTTGATCGAAAAGACAAAATAAAATTTGGTTGGCTGCAATTTAATTCGCTCAATCGTAATGAAATTGAAACGATTAAATTGAAAACCTAACAAAATAAATTATTTAAATAAAGCTGAATAACGATCAAACAGAATAATTAATAATCGTTATATTGTTATCAAAGTGCACTGCCATAAACTTTTCCCAGCGATTAAATTTCAATTCAACCGAACAAAATAAATTATTCTAATGAAGCTGAATAACGAACAAACAGTATAATTAGTAATACTTATTGTCATCAAAATGCATGGCCGTAAACTTTTCCCAGCGATTGTACCGTCGAGCATATTCGTAATGTGATGCCGTAGAAGTACCACGTGACACGAGAGAGATAGTTGCAAAACGTGATTCGCTCAAACATGCAAATTATTGATATTTCATCAAAATCCAAAAATCAGCCCATTTTTGCCACTAACCTGATACATGGACTCAATAAATATTATTCTTATATTGATAAAGAATTAAAGATTTTTTAACAAATCGCATTTTCCAAGTGACTGTGGGTTCTGCGGCATCACCTCAAGGTGATGTACCACGTGACACGTATGAGTGCGAGAGAGATAGTTGCAAAACGTGATTCGCTCAAACATGTAAATTATTGATATTTCGTAAAAATCCAAAAATCAGCCCATTTTTGCCACTACCCTGATGCATGGGCTGAACAAATATTATTTTTATTGATAAAGGATTAAAGATTTTTGAACAAATCGCGTTTTCCAAGTTACTATGGGCTCTGATGCGGCATATCACCTTAATACAGTATTATAAACTTATGTATAATTGTGAGGAGAGCATGGAAGGGGATCCTTTCACTGGCGGAAGTAAAGTGGCGTTACGCTCTCGCGGTGGGAGGAAGACGAAGGTTGAATCGGGTGCCGGAGAGAATAATTCGTGTGAGAGTGAACCCGGGTCATAATCATAATGAATCTTATCGAAAGCCCGATCTCGAAAGGTCGACATCGATCGATCTCTACCGAGGTAATCACTCAAAAGTTCAACACCGAACAAATTAGCGCAGCATTCATGAACAAATAAGCAAACAAAACAAAGAAAGAGACAGTTTGCACCGAAGAAAATGTATCACAAAAATTACACGAAAATAATACGATGAGAAAACGAAATTATTTGCTAAAAAAATTTATTTTTTATAAATTTTTAATAATTATGTAGTTAATTAACAAGTTTAGATTATATTTATCGTCATTTTTCTTTTGATCATATTATTATTTATATTTACTTTTTATCAAAAATCATGAAAAATTTATTTCAAGATTTATTCGATGTAAAAGATCGAGGTCGAAACAATCGGAAAGAATCCGAGCATGGTCTCCGACCGGAAAATCCATCGTTTTGCTTATCTCCGCAGAAAAAAAAGGCATTACGTTTATAAGTATGAAGAAAATGATTGATAAGTCTGGTACGGCAAAAAAATAATCAAATTATCTCAAGTTCAGGAGATAATTGTGAAAATATGATACTAATAACACTTTTTTAACTCTACTATCTTTCGAAGATTTTTTCCATGGAATTCTACATTTATATATCTTTCCTCAGAATTATTTTCATGCGTTTCTTTTTCATGTAATGGATATAAATATCCAGAAGATTAAACGATACTTCATGTATTTTATCTTTTTTTTTCAACTTTTTTAAATTTATGTAAACGTGAAAAAGCAGAACGGAAGTAAATTATTAATTTTTCCATAAAAGTAAATTTTTTCGTAGCGTTCATTTATTAGGACAAGCTCGTTCAATATTAGGGTCAGAGTCAGTTTTACTACCTATCTGGTACATCTGCATATTAAAGTACACTGGGAGAAAATTTTTTTGAAATAATCAAATTCAAGGTTGTTGAATCTAAAAACAAATGTTGAATATTGCTATAAAATATAAACGTGGTTTTTTTCTTTATATGTCCATAAAATAAAAATTAAGTTATAGACACAATTATAGCTGTGTTCAAGTATCAAAAAATTCTCACTTAAATGATCGATAACCCATATACGAATTTTATTACCGAACAATTTCATTAACCCTGCAACACATCAATTTAATAATTTTATCTAATAAAACATTTATAATCAGCATAAACATCTTAATTTTTGATAAAAAAAACTTTGTTAATTATCTTATCAAATTCTTATCAATGTCCATTTTCATATTTTCAGTTACTCTTTTTTCTCTTTTTCTCAATTTTATAGGGGAATCGACGTAGCTTTAATCGTGTTTCACCGAGAAACGAATCGTGCTTGCTGGCAATTGCCCGGAAGATCCGAGCCAGCGTAGTCACACGATTTCAGATGCATCACGATGAGCCATGAGGAAGTCGAATGAATTCTATACCTGTATCGCAAAGGTGAAGGTACCTACTTCGGACACGTACGTTCTCTCCGGCGTTATACACACTCAACTTGTCTCTCTCTCTCTCTTTTTCTTCGTTTGTCCACACAAATCATTAATTCATATAAACAATATGAATAATTATTGCCCAACGATTCATTCATTACTTCGCAGTCCGTGAAAATTCATTTTTTATTCAGCTTTTACATAATTTACTTTTTCCAGCTATTTTCGTTTCTATCAATAAATAATTAATATCAAAGATTTTTTTTCCTCCACAGCGACGTTTCTTTTCAACTTTTTGTTTATTAATTGATATTTTATATACGAGTTTTCAGAAATACGGATTTTGTAACGAGCATCAACTCGTGCGGCGTGTATTACATCTCGATGAATTTTCGATTTTGAAACGAATCTCGTGATTACGAGATTCGGAGATAGCGAGAAATGTGAAAATTCTGTTTATGTGAAACTAGCAAAGATGAAATTTTTTTATTTTTAGCTTTTTTTCGATATTCGAAATTCGCGAGTCGCGATATTCGACGATAAAATAAATTTCGATGAAATTTTCGGGATATCACGGTGAAATTTTTATTTTTATTTTATTGTTTTTTTATTTATTTATTTTAAGAGGTAAATTGCATTATTCTGCATATTTTTGAAACTTTTTATTATATTTTGCATGTTGCTACAGAATTTTTAGCCAATTTTCGAAATTCGAATGTCAATAAATCTCGATGAAATTTGCAGAATATCCCGATGAAATGTTTATTTTTATTTTTCTTAATTTATTTTTTCAATTTTGAAAGTTGAAGATTAGCTACAAAAAAATACCAAGGAACTTTTATTTTTCATGAAACGAGAAAAGAGATGCATTCTTTTCTGTGTTAAAAAATGTTTTTATAATTATTGTACGTGTTGTAAGAGAATTTTTTTTCGCAGTCTTCGAAATTCGTATACGTCACTATATATTCGACGATAAAATAAATCTCGATAAAATTTCCAGGATATCGCGCGGTGAAATTTCTATTTTTATTTTTTTGTATTTTCAGAATTAAGTGTTTTCAAAATAAAAATGGCAACCAAAAAATGCCAAGGAACTTTTATTTTTCGTGAAACGAGAAAAAAAAAGGATTCCTTTGTGTATTTTTTAAATTTATTATATTATTTTGTGTGTTGTAACAGAAAAAGACGGAACGAGAGTGTCTCCGGTGGCGAAAGGATTAAACGCAGTCATCACTGCGGGCCTGCACGTAAAGCAGCAATCCTTTCCACTCCCCTTCCCGGGTCCCTCGGATTCCCGCAAAAACTCGACTCTTCCTCACTCTCGCTGGAACTTCACTTTCTTCGCTCGTCTTCCTCGGTCCCGTGCCTCCGTCGCGGTCGGAAGATCGACCTTTCGAGAGGTCGATCCTTCCCCGAATCATCATCATGATTCCCGACATCCGCGCACGAATTTCTCTTCATTGTTTTTACCGAAAAGTGTGAGCCAAAAATTATATTTTTCTGTCCCTCATTGCCCAACGAAGACGATTTTAATTTTTGTTCCATAAAACGAGAATAATAATTAAATATGATCGATATTTTCAAATATATATGAGAAGTGGATAAATTTTTGGTATCTTTGTATAAAATTCGTGAAAAATTTGAAGTTATTCTATATTAAAATGGTTCAAAAGTTGCTAATTTCCAAAATTGCTGATATTTAGTACAGAAAAATCGTACATTTTGCTAAATTTTGCTATACATTTTTTTATATTTATTAAAGTTTAAGAACTTTTTCATTAAAACGACACGATCGATTTCTATAAAATTTTGAAAAATTTTCGATAATCGAGTATTCCATAAAAAATGTGAAATTAATTGATTATAATTGCAGTACAATTATCACTTTTATAAAGTAAAATGTACGATAATTTTCTATCAACGTACCAACAATAATTTTACCTCGAACAAAATTTAAGCAAAAATATTTTTCTGTACCGATAATAAAAAAAAATGTACACGAAGATATAAAAAAACTTTTGAAATGTTGAACTTTGGATCGTTAATTTTAAAATCTCTGAAGTGTCGATACAATTTTGATGATGAGACGAAGATTATTATTTGAAGCGCGGGAGTTGATAATCGATGAAAAAAAAAAGTGTACGGAGGAACGCCGAAAAAGAGAGAAGACGAGAGAAACTTTTGAGGCACGGAGCGCAGCGCGGCCTCGATCCTTCAAGCCAAAAATAATCGTAAATGAACGATTAATGATCGACATTGCATAGCAAACACAGCTTGCACGTTTATTCAATTTACTTGAGAAGGAGATTCGAAAAAGAAACGCGAGGCGCGTCGAGAGCGTTGAAAATGAAAGTCATACTTTATTTCTTCCCTTCGCCCTCGAACTTCGACAATCGATGCTCCAAACTCGCACGAAATTTCCCAGACATTTGTCCTTTCACTCGAAAAGCGTTCTACGAAACGTTCCATCAAAAAAAAACAAAAAAAACAAACAAAAATCGACGAAAAATCGATACGATACTTTTTTTCGTAGCAGTCCATAAAAATGCTCTCTCCCTTTTTTTCTCGCTCGTGGACCGGAAGAAAAGAGACAGGCCTTGAGAATCTTCATGATGGAGCGATCATTAATTTCTTTTATTTTTTTTTTTGCGAGAGAATAAACACAAACGTGCTCTCCGGTTCTCGTTGTGTACAATAAAACGAATTCGCGCGTTTCGCCGCGCGGCGTGTCTCAACCGGAAGCGTTTCTCCAGTTTCACATACCCTCGTGATAATTATGCAGTTACATGGGAAGATTTTCGCACCGATGAATGTGCTCCTCTTTGCATTACGCGCGTTATATGCCTCTTTGTAACACGGACTCCATCTTTACATAATAAAATAATAAATTCGTTTGTAAAACGCGTCATAAAAAGATCGTTAAGGCTCATGCCAAACAGAATAATTTCTTCAAAATTGTCTAAAATATATCCAATATAAAATTTAACACTTTTTAGTAAGATTAAGAATATTTGATTTTTATTTATATTATACAGACAGAATTTTATACGAAAAGTTACTAGAAATTTGTTTTTTGTCCTGTGATAGTAATTTGAAAAAAATTTGAAATTTTTTTTTATACAGAACCATAGTGATTCTGATCATTTTATAATAAAAATAACGTTTTATACGAAAAATCCTCAAATTTTTTCCAAACTGTTATACGTTGGCATAAAAAACATAGTGATTTTTCGTACAAAGTAATCTCCATGTACGTATACGTACGTACGTTTTTATGTAAAAAATGGTTGAAATCGAAAAAAAAAGTAAGAATTACTGATTTGATCCTTTCACTGTTCGTAACAGGAATCGATTACAGCTGAGTAATGATTTTATATATGGATACGCGAGAAAGTATCTCTTTCCGTGGACAGAATATTGTCTGGAATTTTCTGTGAAGACGATGAGCCCTTCGTACGAAGAAGAAAATATTCAAAGATTTATCAATTTTAAAAATTTTTTAAAGAATTTTTAAAAAATCCGGTAAATGCATTATTTATTTTTTATTTTTTTGGTAATAAAACGTGTAAAATAATGCGCAGGTCGTCGTTAGAAATGGTCAGTCGGTTGTGAGAAAGAGCCCCGGCGAAATAAGAAGAAACGTCTTCTCTCGTTTCGCAAGGATTCACCGGTCTCGGCGCGCTCCGTTTCCCGTCAGCAATTTGCGTAATCGTAGCAACCACTACACACGCGCCTATGAACTTTTAGTGCACGTACGTTCCATCATTGCATGTAATTATTAATTTTTTAACTCGTAATTCCGTCGGGTCCCGGTTATTGGCTCATTTAAATTGCAGAAAAGTGGCGAATAAAATTTGTTGTTTCTTTTTTCTTTGACATATTTTATTCAGAGTAAAACAGTAAATAAAATGCAGCACAATTTTCGCAACAATTCTCACTAATTGCAAAAATATTGTGAGTATTTATTTGCATTTTTTTTTGTCTTAAAGTTGTTCATAAGCTGGCAATTTTTTTCGACAGGTTCACTGACCCAATTTTCAGAACTAGGCTCGAATTAATTCCGTCTGGTAACGTCTTCGAGCTCGTTTCGTCGCCGATTCAAGAACATTGCAAACATTGCGCGGAGAAAGAGAAACATAATACACCTGCGAAATTTTATGTATATCTCGCGAAATTCAACTTGAATCGTCAATACCAAAAATTTCCACGCAAACTTTTATTTTAAGAGAATAATAAAAGGTAAATACAACTATGTAAAAAAAATTTTTTTTCAAACCATTTACTTAAACTTATTGTAAAAACCATTTTTCAAACTAGTTATTTAAAAACTAATTATTTAAATTATTTTTTTTCAACTATAGTTATTCAAATTAATATATTTTTTCAAACTAGATATTGACTCTAATTAATGACACTATTTTTCAAGCTAGTTATTCAAACTATAATTATATTTAAACAAGTTTTTCAAACTAGTTATGTACATAATAATGATTTAAAAATAATTTTTCAAACTATTTATTTAAAAAAATGATTTAAAGCAGGATAAAAAGTGAGAGAATTTCATTTGCACGTAGATGGCGATGATTTGTCGAAAAATTGAAAAAATAATGGAACAGGCCTCTCATTGCGTACGCGAGCAAGCGTAATGGCAGTAGTTGCACAGGTGAAGAAGAAGCCTCGTCGGGAGGGAGGAGGATGCGGAGAGAGTAAGACGACGGGATCGTTGTCCAACGGGACGGAAAAGTGCGAACGTCTGCCGAGCGAAAGTTCAGCCCGGGGCTCTTTTTACGGAGAAAGAGCAAAAGCTACACGTACACCGAGAAATTATAATACACGTTTTCTTCGTTCTCCTCTTCTCCTGCTTCATCCTCGCCGTCTCTTCTTTTCCATCCCGCGAGCCTCCCTCGACCCTGCCACGCATGTGCAATCCTCTCGCTCATCGTTCCTCCAGCGAGAAATTGCGAAAATCTCTCCCGTTCGACACATCGACGAAACTTATTTTATTCTCTTTTAACTACATTTTTATTCAAATACAAAATATCCCAATAAATGAAGAAATTATGCAAAAAAAATATGTAAAAAGTTTTCTACTTCTTTTTTTTAGAGGAATTATATTAGACAATAGATTATTGCTCTACTTTTTTAATAAGGACAAATTTCAATAATCTTCTCTTCTAGTATTTCTTCGTTAAAAAATTACCACAGTTCCATCTTCCTTAATTTTGGTAAGAAAATTATTGTTAATCTATTTTTTCTTCTCAAATGATTTCTCTATTGATAAACTAACTTTTTAATTTATTGTTATAGTAGTAAATTGAGAAATTAATCATTTAAAATTCTAATCAATGAACGTATCTCCTTATTTTTAATAAATATTAAGTTAACCTGACAAAATAAATGATTAAATTATGTAAATTACAATCAGTCAAATACATTTGATATGACTTCAACAAAATTCTTTTTTCAATGTTAACGAATTTAATTAATATATCTAGTCGTCTGTCAACAAATTTTTATCGATTGATCTTTTTTTCTCATTGACAATTCACTCGAAATTTTTGATCCACTTTCAGTCTCGTTAAAAAATTACTCCAATACAATTTTCCATTTTGGTTCTCGTAGAAAATAGCTGCAGGTCGTTTCGCTCCATTTTTTCGTGTAATAGGTGCGAGGGAATGATCGAATATCATTCAAAAGAATTCGAACGGACGAACACGTTCCGCGTTCGTTTCCGGGATGTTCTCGATACGCGAGCGCATATCGCCGCGGGGGAATTAAAAAGTATATTTCTCGCGGTATCATCGGCCATTTCGGAGGAGATTGTTGCCTCTTTCGGCGCGAGATGCCAAGATATGTTTTTATCGGCGCGACGGGTCGCACTTTCGATTGCATTTTTCTCGTTTCTCATTCAAATTCTCATTCTTATGAAAAAAAAAAAAAACTTTTTTTTTACGAAGCTACCAACGAAAACTTTTCCATTGTTTTTTTCCGATACACTTAAACTTATTTCGCACGTAGTTACGAAATCACTGACGTTTCCATCGCAAAGTCCAGAAACATTTGTTAAAATTACTCAATTTCGTAACTCTTGAAAATGACAGCTCGACGATTTCAAATAATTACCGATCATTCGAAATCATTCCTACTTTATACTTATCTATAAATCGCTTTAATTTTATATTTCGTAATAAAATTCATTCGATATTATATTTTATCATAAAAACTTTGTATAAGAAAAAAAAACGATTGTATCATCTTAAAGTGGGACTCGGTAAATTTTTTAAATTTATTTTCATTCATTTTAAGAAACTTCTTCATTGCTTGTAAATTTGTCTATGCTTATTTATTTTTATTTATTTCGTGTCTGAACGTCACTATAAACGTTTTTAATGCATAATCGTGTCAAATAATTGCTAACCGATGTCGATAGTCGCATAAAATCATGTCAAGAGAAATCGGTAACCAATCAGGATCATGAAAAAGTGTCTTCGGATGTCTTTTTCAGGAAAAGAGATTTTTCCAGGGAAGATTTCCAATTCTTTAGCATAATGCACTTTCGTCATTAGCATTCAACACGTTTCTGTGTTGATTTTCCAGCGCGAATGAATGCTGACAAAGGATCTTCTTTAAAATCGCCTTTAACGTTAACCGTGAAATCATTTGATGAATTTAGCAGAGGGAAAACGTCATTTACGATCGGGAGTCAACGGTTTGTGGCGAATCTCTGAATGGCGTATATTTGCCTCCGCTGGGGAGAGTCGCTTCGACGAGGGAATAATTAAGCCCCTTGACACGAGGAATCCGCGACTAAACGCTGCGGTGAAGCTCCGTGCGCTTCCTGTAATTGGCTCTGGTCCCGCACAATAAGTGCTACAAACTCCGCTCGCGAACTCACCTTTTATGCTCTTAACCAAATAACTATACTTTAACCATCATCCGTACTCGGATGTTCCGACCTCAGAGTTAAGTAATTTGAAGAAACGTCGATGCGGCCGTAAAGCATCTTCGAGCGAGGACTTACGAGCGGTATGAGCCAAAATGGCCGACCGAGCCGCCATTTCGTGGCGAGTTAACCTCAAACATAAAGCAGTCGCAAGAGAGCATTTGAAAGATATGTTAATTATATTGCGAGCGACAAGGAAACGGGTGTCATTGAAAAAAATCAAAATTTAATAGCTGGGTCGTTAAAAAATGGCGGAAGAGCGAATTCTTGAAAATTAATTGCAAAAATAATTGTTAATGTTTCTGGGTGAAATTGAGAATGAACATTTCATGGAAAAATATGACAAGAATTGATCCTTGCGAGACTTCGGGGCCGGGAATTTATTTTAAATCCGTCTTTTCGCGATATTTTTTTCGCTTTCATCGTCCGAGAGATGAAGGTAGGACGAGAAAAGCGGAGGATTACGTCGCGGAAGACGCCGCAGCGAACGGACTCCGAGGATGATACAACGATGCGCCGTATCGGCTTTTTTCATGCGCGCACACACAGATCGACCACTTCTCTTCCTCATACCTTCAGCTTTATTGGAAGGCGAAAATCGACTCATGATGAGCGTCCACTCTTTTATATCGGGTGACTTTTTTTTACATCCAAAGCTTTTATTTATTTATTTACTCGACTAGAGCTTCATTTTTTAATATTCTCGAAAAATTTCTGCACTTTTTTTTCATCTTAATTATCTTTTTCAAAATTTAGAGCCATTTTTTAATCTTTTTTTTTACTGGCCATTGAAATAGAAAATAAGAATAAAACTTTCACAGAAAAATTTATGTTATTTGAGTATGTAGCTTATAAAAACATTTCAAATTTGTTATGGTGAATTCCTTTGTGTGATTTTTTTATTAAAAAAAATTGTAGTCGTAATTTTTATTTAACTTTATGCTTTTATCGGCCAGTGTTGAAATTTTTACTATGGAATTGAAGAGCTTTGTTTTTTTTCCGTTACGTGAATGGGATTTTCGGAAGGTGTCCATTTTTTCGAGCGATAGAAATTGACTGTCAACGGCAACGAGGATACAATGAAGAGAAGAATAATCGTAATCGAGCTATTCGGGCTCTTGTGACATTTACACCATCGGGAACTGACGTGCGACATTAAGCCCTGGCTGTCAATCACACGTTACGAAAAAATCGATTCTAACGAGCGCTGCTTTTCTTTTTTGTCCGTACGAGAGGCGAGAACGGAAAATTCGATGATAGAATAGATTGAAATGGAATTAAAAATGAGGCGAGAAGATGCGTTATTCTTATCCAATATAGGGATCTCAGCGACGATCCAAAGTTGGTAACGTCAGCGAGTCAAGCAGCCTCGACGAAAGGAGAAACTCGAGTCTTTACAAACGTGTGCATTTGAAAACAGATAAATGAGCAAAATTCCATCAAAAACATGACCACTCATTAATTATTCGTCTAAACGAATCGAATTTTTAAAAAATACTTGTGCTTTTATATTAATGAATGTATAGAATTTCAAAAATTGAAACAGTAAATATTTTTTCGTTGTAGTATAGAAACTTCGTTGTAGTTTCACAAAACAATATTTTGTTTTAATTAAGAAAAATAAATAAAATACTTAACGAAAACTTTTCATTACATTTGTCATCAATGTTATAAGGCATTGGACGACATTGTATTTGAAATAGGATTTTTTTAAGTTCAAGATCTACCAAATATCATTATGCTCATTGAAATCAAGGACCCAACATTGTCGACCTTCCCTTGTGATTTTTGCAAAAACATAAATGTTTTTTTTCCATATAACGGAAAGAGACTGCGTCCTCGGACCTGTCCTTAAAGAGATGAAGAACGAGGTCAAAATTGATCGAAAAAGAGGAAAGTGGACGGAAGGCCACCGCGGAGGGAGAATGCGAGCCCTTACGGGCTGGGTTTATTATTCAAGGATTCGAAGAGTCGCCGTGAAAATTGACCCATATATTTTTGCTCCCGACCGGTTGAGAGTCTCGACGAGGATATAATTCAGTTCTCGAAAAATGCCGGGACGCACGCTCGTCCGCGGTTTATGTGCGAGGGGGAACGGAGTCTTCGCTGCAAGAAAAAAATAACGAAAAAAAAAACGGTGTCTCGAGACCGCGATACACAGTTCCGTTCACTCTCTCGACCTCCGTCACTTTCTTCGTTCCTCTCTTCCTTCCACGTCGATCGAGAGTAAAAACAAGACTGAAAAATAAACGCGCACAAATAAATTTGAAGCCGCCGAAACGCAATTCCAAAGTTGAACAATCGGCCGTGCCAAGCGTTGGCAAATCGTTGCAGCGAAATTAAGCTGAGAGTAGAATATGAGCAACATTACGATTCGAGGTTCGTCTTTCTAGCGCAATCGGCCGGAATTCGCGTTTTAGAACGCTCCAAGCGCGCCGACGCTTTTTTCGGCCGGCCGAGTCTCAAAAAATTATTATTGTCATTGTTATCAATGCAGCGACCCTCCACGTAATTATTTTGCAATATTTACCAATGCATTTTTGACACAAAGGCATTTGGATTTATTTTATACACTAAATTTTTTCAATATGTCGTTTTTTTTATAAAACCTCTTTTTTTATACAATAAAAAAGAATCTTATTTATACACTGAAAACCAAATTTGGTTGATCCCAAAAAATGTTTGTTCCGATACGTTGAACTATATTTTTTTACTACGTAATTAAACTTTTTTACTAATTCTAACTGAAGCTTAATTATTTTAAATAAATAAGTACTGTTTCAACAAAATATTTTCCAACTAAATCTATTTTCAGTGTATAAATAAAATATTAAAAATTTCAGAGAATTTAATCCTAACGTAAATAATGATTGAAAATCAAATTGTTTGTTTAAAAACTTTTTTACGATTTTGAAAGTGAACATTTTTTTCTAAAAACAAGAATAACGACAAGTTGAAATTTATCGGTGGAGTGTCATGGCGACACTCGGTGATTTACAAACGGACGCTCTTTCGTAATGTGCAGAAGAGTGTCACTGCGCTTCGACGCAGGATACGACTTTCCAGCGATGCGAAAATAAAGTGTAGAAACAAGAGCCGCGGACAATGGAAAACGAGGAAATTTTTTCTTGACCCTTTCATTTCCGCGCGGATTTGAATTTTCTCCAAGAAGCGATTTTCGTTCCGTTATTTTTTTTTCCATTTTATTTCTCCTTTTCGAAGGAGCGCTCTTATCGAAAAACAATAAAAACCGACGGACTTACGAGGCGCCCGGAGCGAAACTCTTGATGAAAGTTGTTTCTCGTCTCTCGGGGTTCTCGGGAGCACGTCCGAGCGTTATTTCGGCGACTCGAAAAAAATCGTAACGAGATTTTTCCCGTACAATTCAACGGCGATTAAATTCGTAATCGGTCGAAATTCCCACCCGAAAATCTCTGCCGGTTGAGAAAAGTTGCGAGGTAATTGCGCGGAAAATCGCGACTCGATTCCCGGCGATGTCGAAACGATTCGCGAGTCGTTCGCCGTTGCGCAACGGGCTTGAAAACGATTCGAGGACGAAGCGAGAAAAATACGAAGATGCGACCCCGAATTAAAGGAGAAGAAAAGACGAGTCGAAAAATAGCCAGAGGCGAAAATGATCGTCGCGACGAAAGATTTCGAGGACTCGCATCGAGCGCGTCGACGAATCGCGCGCTCGTCCGGGACGCTCTCTAGGTCTAGGACAAACTCGCGGGTCTTCGGAGACGAAAGAAGTCGCGGGTCGAACGAATCGTCGCGAGATCGGCGAAAGAGCTCGCGGACTCGTTACACTTCCCCTTCGACGCTGTCGTAACTCCGTTCGTCGTTTTCTCGAAAAAAAAAAACGGCAAAGGATAACGAGAAATAAAAGAGTAAAATATAATTAAAGAGTGAAAGACAAGCGTTCGTGCATTTACTTTCAAACGTAAAGAATTTGACAACTCACGAATTCAACACAATTTAAAAAATAATTATTAACATTTAATAAATCAATAATTAATGAGTTGTTAAAAGTTAAAAAGTAAAATTTATTTATTATTTTAAATAGAAAAATGTTGTTTTTATTTTAATTAATTAAACGAATAGTTCGTGATTTATTGTTGTTTTTTATTTCTCTTTGACTGTAAATTGACAGACAGTTTTGTTTATTCAACAACTGTCACTGGAGAAAGAATAGAAAAAACTTTTTTCTGTTACTGTAATAATAAGAATATTTGTAAAATTTTTGACAGAGAAACTTGACATTTAAAAATGGATTACTTAAAAAATCAAGTAACTATATAGCAGTACGAGCCCCTTTAATCAACTTTAGAACATATTCTCTGCGATACAAGATACGACTGTATACTTTCGAAGAAATCAAGAATATTATTTTTATCTTTATAAAAACAACGATAAAATCTCGCTAAAAAAGAGATCAATCGCGCGAATGATAAAAAAGATCTTTCTAAGAAAAATTTTAATCAATCGTGATCTTGGACAGAAAACGATTTGTAATCGGCAAGAACGCAGATTCGTAAAACTGAGAAAGGGCAAACGAAGAAAATTTCATAAGAAAATACTATTTTTCAGTAGTAACGTACTAACATTTCAGAAAATTTTCATTAATTCTATTACGAGACGTACCAATTGGTCAATTTTTTGTAAGGCTCACAACGTTGACCAATGTTTACTTTAACATTTTACTTCTTTTATAGATCCATGGCACACATAATTAATTTCTCGAGTATATAAGGTATATAAACGTGTCTCAATAGTATGTCCCAATAGTTGAACTATTTTCACTACATTATTTTTAATATTAATATGCTGAAAATATTGTTAAAAAATAACCCATAAAATGAATTTTGAATCGCTAAAATATCAGACAATAGTTTAAATATGAATTATACGCAAATTTTTTGTTTGAATATTTTTAAAATAATAAGAAAAGTGAGAAAACCCTTTCCAACTAATGGAAGGTTTACCATATCGGAAATGAATAGAATTTTGCTAATCAAAGAGTCGAAAATATGATATTCTACCCACTAAACTTCATCAAGAGCTATAATTAATTTTTCACTCGTATGATATGAGGAAAAATGAAGAAAATTTCTATAATATACACGTTTTGCACGAAAAATCGTCGTAATTTCCAATCAGTTAACACGTCGCGACAAAAACATAGTAATTATACTCGCGTATAAAATTCTCTCCGTGCGGTCACAATATATACATTATATATTTTCCCCTACGTAATCGCGGTACGTGTAGCGAGCGGAGCGAAAATTGGGATCGAGGGGGGAAAAGGACGATCGCTCGTACGCGGGAAGGAGCGAAAACGAGGAGAGGAGAGAAAAAAGGTGAAGGAGAGGATGGTCTGGATATGGTGGGCGCAGCGAGTCCGCTCTCTCTTTTTCTCTCCATCTCTCGGCTCCATGTAACGAGCTCGACTCTTTCTCTCTCTCCGATCGCGTTACACCGCGGCCTGGCGGCGAGTGGGGCGAAGAGACGGGTCTCTTCTTCTTCTTCGGGACGACGACGACGACGTCGCGTCTCTCCCTCTCGAGGGAGCCCGCTCCGGGTATAAAGGACTCCGGCCGTACCTTCGTCGGAGTCACAGAGCCAAGCGGCATCGCAGAAGCCGACATGTATCCTCTGATCGCGGTAAGCAACTGAGCCAACAAACAGCCGGGGAGAAAAAAGAAATTAAAAAATTAATATATCGCGTCGTCGGATCCGCGCTCCGCGATTTCTCTGTGTTCGTTCGTCGTTTGATTTTTCTTCTGCTTCTTCTTCTTCTTCTTCATCTTCTTCATCAACTTCTTCTTCTTCTTCTTCTTCTTCTTTTTTTTTCTCTTTTTTTTCGGTTACGAAGAAAGTGTCTCCTCGCTTTTCCTCCGCGGACAATACCTTTGTCTCCGTTGCTCGCTTTCTCTCTCTCTCTATCTCGCCCTCGAGTGCAGAGTCGGACAAGAGTTACGCAAATGACGAAACATGAAAAACGATTCGCGTTTACCGGAAAACATAACCTTCGCGCGGTAACGACGTCCGCGTCCGAGCTAATTGCGTCTTCTCTCGTTACCGTTTCTTTTTCGTTTCTCACTCTCGCGGAGACTTTCTAATGTCGATCGGCCGGCGATCCTCGCTTCGCCGAGGCACCGACGCGGACGCGCATCATTTTTTTTTTTCTTGGTTTCAGTGCAATGTCACGTGACCCCGTTTTAAAACTAATTCATTATTTACGTGTATGTTTGTTTGTTCATTTATTTCAATATTTATTGATTTATTTGTTTATTTCAATGGTATTTTTGATTTTTTTTTGGGAAGAATTTGAAATTTTTTATTGTAACTATTGAAAATTCGCGTCGTGAAGAATGATATAACGTGTCGAAGACTCTTTCGATGTTCTCAGACTAATGTTTTATATTAACACAGTGAATCGCGAATTTTTCAATATTTCGGACCTAATTCTCGAGTTTATAGCATTTCGGCGATTGTTTGATAAATTTTGGGATGTCCTGAAAATTATTCTCGAGTTTGTGGTATTTTTTTAATACGTGATAAGTTCTTGATATTTTTGCAGTGTATTTTTTGGTATTCTGAATCTTGTTTTCGAATTTATTGTAATTTTTCGGGTTATCGGAAAATTTTTTATGCTTCCGGAGTAATTATTGTACTTTTAGTATTCCCACATGTACGATGAGATTTTTCTTTATAATGTAAAAAAGATTTTTTTATTTTTCGTGTTTTACCAAGTTTTTTTATATTCAGAGTGTACATTTTTTACGGTTTTTATTCTTTTTTGTATCATATGATAAATTTTTTCGATATTCCGCGACAAATGCCATAATTTTTCAAATTTCCGAGTGCACACTGAATATTTCCGCAAACCCGAGACTAATTTTGATCATTATTCCTCTTTTTGAATCATATGATAAATTTTTTCAACATTACCCAACAAATTCCATAATTTTTCACATATCCAAGAACACGATAAATTTTTTTCAACTTTTCACGACAAATTGCATAAATTTGCAAATTCCTGAATACCCACCAAATATTTCCACAAATCCAAGACACTGAGATTTCGATCATTTTTCCTCTTTTTAGAACCATACGATAAATTATTTCGACATTGCCCAACAAATTCCATAATTTTTCACATATCCAAGCACACGTGTGAATATTTTTCGGACAATTTAACGAAAAATTCCATATTTCCACCACAAATCCAATAGTAACCTCGACGAATATTTCTTTTTTTGCAGTGTATGATGGTCGGTATGGCGGGGCTTGCCCTGGCCGAGCCGCCTTCGGGCTACAACTACAACAGGCCTAGCGGCGGCGGCGGCGGCGGAGGTGGGGGCGGCGGGGGATACTCATTCGGGGGCGGAGGCGGAGGTTACTCGCTCGGGGGCGGCGGCGGCGGCGGGGGTGGTTACTCGCTCGGGGGTGGCGGGGGCGGGGGTGGTTACACCCAGGTCGCGGCCGGTCCCCAGACGTCCGAGGGCGCTTCGGTCGACGGAGCCCTCCTGGAGCAGATCCGGCAGATTCTGCTGAAGGAGGAACTCCAGTCGCAGCAGAGCGGAGGCTTCGGCGGGGGCTCCGGATACGCGCCGTCTTCGAGCTACGGGGCGCCGTCGTCGAGCTACGGAGCGCCGAGCACGAGCTACGGCGTGCCGTCGTACCAGACGAGGGTCGTCGGGGTCGACCTCGAGGGCATCCGGCAGGCGATCCAGGTCGCCCAGTTCAACCAGGTCAGCCAGGGATCCGGCGGCGGATATCCGAGCGGACCGAGCGGCGGCGGATACCCCAGCGGACCCAGCGGAAGCTACGGCGCCCCGAGCAGGCCCAGCGGAAGCTACGGCGCGCCCTTCTAACTCTCGATACAGCCAAAGTAGTCAAAAGTCGAACGGAGACCACTTCCGACCCTCCCTTCGTACGATTCTTCTTCTTCCTCCTCCTCCACCTCTTATTCTTCGTCTTTTTCTTCTTCTTCTTCTTCTTCGTCTTCTTCATCGTCATCATCTTCGTCTTCTTCTTCTCCTCGTCCTTCATCGGCCTCTTCTTCTCTTCCGCCGCCCTCGAGGACCCTCGGAGGACTTCCGCTGAAGACACTGGCAGTCGAGCTTCAGCGGATCGCGGGACATCGCGCCCCCGGGGATCGCTCGAGGACACCGGGACCGAAGTGACACAGCCCGAGGCCGGAAGAGACGCCGGAAGCGTCGGCAGCGCCGGTACTTTCGCCCCATTTTACCGAGAACGGCGACGCGACGGAGCTCGCGATCGCCCGAATTTCCATCAACGGAGCAACGGATGGCTCGGAGTCGACCGCGTCGAGCGCGAGAAGCTGCGACAACGAGTCCCCAACATTTTTTACGTTCTTTTTTTTTGTTGTTTTTCCACGAGAACGAAAACGAGTAATGAGAATTCAAAATGGAGGATCAACGTGATCGAGCGCCAGACCGGGCGCCATTGTAAATACGATGTAACGCGCAACGCGAGGAAGAGTCACGGGAGAGTTCGCGACGACGGATCCGGATGGTAAAAAGGAAAAAAAAATCACCAAGAGGGAGAACAATGGCGATTTCACTCGCTCGTCGCCGGATTGCGCAACGAGACCGGAAGTCGAGGGCGCGCGACAAAATTTTCCCTCCGCATTCGAGCAACCACCAAAAAAAGTCCCAGCAAAGCAAAATAATCGTCCATCAAAAAATGATCGTCACCAAAACAAAAACAATATGGAAGCCACCGAACGTTTCGCGTTCTCTCCTCGCTCGAACTCACGTAAGAGAAAAAAAAACACACACACACACACAACGATTACACGAATACATTTTTATACGTTTTATAATACTTTACTCCTAACCCGCATTTTTTTACTTGTATAAAGGCTTCTTTTTGTATGAAAAAAATATAAAAATAAACGTCGCCACCGTTGAAAAAAAAAACGAGTGTCAGCGCGAGAACATTTATTCCCGATTTCTGCAGAAAATACTGCGAGTCGTGTGACCCTTTGCCCTTTTGGGGCCTTCGATTTCTCCATCGGAGTTCCTCGATACGAAATAAACAATAATAATGATAATTATTGCTATATTATTGTGATTATTATTATTATTATAAATATATAATAATAATAATCGAGAGTAACATCGCGAGGCTCGATATCCGGCGAAATATTTACGTTCCTCTTTTTAATTTTCTCTTTTCTTTTTTTTTTCTCTCTTTTATCTTGCCTCTCAGCGCAATTTTTCGAAAGACTCGCGGGCGCTCGCCTTTCTCCTTTCACTCCCGGCGCGGATGCCAGCGAGTGCATGCCCGTTTCCCGCGGAGCGATCGAGAACGAGCGCGAGAAAGGTGCCGAGGAGAGGAGTATATGTAGCGTTTTCTCTCGTTTTCGTCGTAGACGAGGAGAAAAATGTATACTACACGCGTGTGTATATTTTCACCGGTGGGTTTATTATCGAGCGCGTGGAAGATCGCGAGATACGGAGCGCGGGGTCGGCCATTTTTGTTCGGGGCGCGAGAGACGCCGGGACGCGTATATCTTCGGGATCGTTGCGAAATCCGGGCGTTCGGTCAAGATTCGAAAGTGCTTCGACGTATATACGCGCGAACACACTTTTATTATCGTGGGTAAAGGCGCGCGGGCGAATGCGAGAGATGAGTTTAATGTCGGGCGAAGAAGTCACGTGACCTCTCGTCTCGCCACCGCGCGGCGTCCCATCGCTGCTTCTCTTCTCGTGTGCATAAGGAGCGAAACTGGAACGTCCTCTCTCTCTCTCTCTCGCGCCTCTTATTCTCACTTTCCATTTCCTTCTTTTCACTCCGACGCAACCGGGACGACTTCTTCACGATTCTCCAATGAAGCAGACACTCGTCCCGGTCGATTTTATGGCCGACGAAGAGATCACGCGACCCTCGGCAAGCTTCCTCGGAGTCGTGAAAAAGTTGTCTGGGATCGTCGTGTGTCTTTTTTTATCGGGCCAGCATCGCGCGAGGTTCATTCCTCGAGGGTTTTGGGTCGTCCGGGATATCGTCGTGTGGCTTTTTGTCTGGCCAGCATCGCGCGAGGTTCATTCCCCGCCGAGGGTTTCCCAATTTCGCGCGCTCTCCTCGCGATATTATTTCGCATGATTACGTTCGGTGTGGGTTTAATGAAACCCCGAGTGTTAACGATTTCGCTCCGTCTTCCTCTCTCTCTCTCTCTCTCTCTCTCTCTCTCTCTCTCTCTCTCTCTCTCTCTCTCTCTCTCTCTCTCTTTTTCTTCGGGATCATTAGAAGAGAGTGCCTGATGGATGACTCAACTTTTGAAACGCGCCGAGAGCAACGCGCCGATGCTTAATATGAGAGCGCGCCCGGGGAAAACGCGGAGAAAATTTCTCAACGGGGTATCACGGAGATAAGATAAGCGATGAATTACGCGTACGCGAGAAAATAACGAATTATCACGATTATTCGACGTAACGGCGTTTACGCCGGGACGAGACGCTCGCGGAAGGAAGGAGTCGCGAAATGGCGTCGCTGTCAGCCATTTTGTTTTCGCTGTAATCCAGAACTGCATGGACAAGAATTGTCGCTCAACGCTATTAATGAAGAAATTTTTTTTTAATTTCGTTCTAACCCGATTAACTCTTTTTCGAATCAATTTCGCTCTGTCTTTAATTTTATTCCAGACGCTTCGTGTCCTCGCAGTCAGCGTTCATTTTAATACTATTTTTTATGTTTTCAAAATTATTCCCGATAACCATTCATTTTTGCCCATTTTTTATTATTAGAAAAAGATTAATTCCATTATTGAAAGCTCATTTTTTTTTATTTTTGAGTATTATTTACTAGCTGGCTTCGTGCCCTCGAGGTAATAGAAAAACTGATCCAAAATCCAGATTTTTGGTTTATTCGATATAAATTCTTCAATTTCGCCCCGAATAAGTAACATTTTCGTTATCTTTAGGAAATTTCCGATCGAATAGACTCTTAAAATCGAAAAAAAAAATTTCAAAAAATTTGGCGAATCACACTGGGTCTCGTGGACCCATGAAAATTTCAATTAGTCACTAAAGAAATTTATATAAATTCTGAAAAAAAATCGTCTACGTTGTTTTCGAGTAATCGAGTATTAAAGTTTAAATAATATCTTTATAAAAAAATAACCCTTATATTTTAATAATTTTCGTAATTTTTACCATTTCCCTGATGTTTGTACCGAAAGACTCCGAGTCATTTGATTAACTTTCAACGAAATATTTGTCTTACGATCTCATAATTACTACAAATTTTCCATGGATTAAAAATGAATTATAGAAAATATTTAATCATTGACCATATATAAAAATTAAATAATTTAATTATTAAAAATAATTATTGAAATTACTGAAAATACTTAAGAATCGATAACTTGAAGTATCAAGTAAGCAAAAAAATAACAAATGTTTCCTCAAAGATATCTATAAATATTCGTTGTATCGTAATAAAAATGAGTACATGTCATAATATAAATATGCATCGCGACGATGAGACGAAGAAATGCGACGCCGTTGGCCATTTTGTTTACTTTCGTTCTAACCCAATAAACTCATTTTTCAATGAATCTCGCGACGACGCTTTCGAGGGTGTTTCGCAACAGCCCGTAGCGACGAGCCGGCGAGAGCGTTCGAGAAGTCTCTCGCCGGGACTCGGACAACCTTGATTCCCGCGCGAGTCCCCGGCGGGCTTAAAAATTTTGCAACAGCCGCACAATCCGCGTGTATTTTCATTTACTCCCGTACCTCTCTCGAGATTACGACGCACAATCGCTCCAGTTTTTGCTCGCCGGGAGAGAGATCTCGCGCGGGAATCCGCTCTTCAACGATTTCGCAACGAGCCGCAATTTCAGTACAAAAGTACCGGAGATCTCGCCGGGTTACGTGTGCGAGACTCGGCGATGAGCGATGAGCCGAAATTGAAATTTCCGAGACTAATTGCGCGCCTTAATGAGGCGAGAACGAGTGCCCGCGTTGTCCCCTTTCCTCGTAACTTTTTGTCATTTCATTCGGAAAACATTAATGAGATCCTAAAAAAAAAAACAAAACAAAAAACAAAAAAAAAAGAGGATCTCACGAAACGCCAACGAGCCGTTTCGCCGAGCTCGACTCATCGTCGCTCAGTCTCTTGGACGCTTGAGACGAAATAATGATAATATCGGTAGCAATGGCAATAAATAATAATAATAATAATAATGATAATAAATAAGTGATGAAACCGTTCATTACAAAATGCCCGATTGAGTCATACCTCGAGATCGTACTTTTTTTCCCGGGATTACGTCTTCCACAGATCGAGACGATTCGTAAAACGAGACGACGATTTTAACGACAATGTAATCGGGAATAACGACGATTTACCGAGAAGCTGGGATAATCGCCGGTTTTCCGAGCCAGCCTGCGCGCGCTCTGTTCCGGAGCGTAACGATGATCCGCCGATTTCCTTATCGCGAGGTGAAAGTATCGAGAAAATTTCGTACTCGCTCAATTTTTCCTCTCATTCGCGACGATCGAGGGATCCTCGATTTCGCCGGCCTCGCGCGGACGAGGGAGAAGCCAGAGATTCGCTCTTTCACCGCACGTACGGACGCTCGAAATATTACAAAAGGTTTGTCTTTATTATACAACTTTTTATGTACATCGCGCCCAGTGACCAGTTTTTTTCAGCCGAGTATCAGCTTGACGATTATCATGAGGATATTGAGAAATATCAGGGGAACTGAAACAAAAAAAAGAGTTTATTTCAATTTCTACTCGTCGCGAAGGAGAAAAAATTCATTTCTGGAGATCCAAAACTCACATCGAGCCACTGTTCTTATCGATCTCAGGAGATTCAACAATTGGGATTTCACGCTCGGAGGTTCGCCAAAACCTTGGATGTTTTGCTGCGCTCCCCAGCCAACTGGAAAAAAGAAAAAAAACACTTTTCGTCTAATTCCATAAAATTTCGAAAAATACAAAAAAAAATCAGATTCGCGCCCGTCTTTTATAACTTTTGTTCCCAATCGATGTAAAAAGTGCCAAAAAAAAAGAACACTTTACGCAAAGACGGTAAAAATGAGAATAATTGATAATCGTGTGTCATTTGATACGTGTCATCGAATTTTGAGGTTAGGAATCGTAAAAAATAAATCATTCGAAACAACTAGCCGGTCGGACGAAAAGATTGTTCTAAAACGTGATGAAAACCTTACCCTTCATGAGAAATCTTTGCTCGTGGAGTACGCAAATTGCATTTAGGCACAAAAGCGACGCCTCGAACAACGTCCACAGTGTGAACGCCATGTTTGTTGTTCCGTCAATGAACTGAAGTACGCAGTACGCACCGAGCGGAAAGTTACGTCAGCCGAAACGCGGTACTTTGAAAACCCTTTTCTTCCTCCCTCGAGCTCACTTTTTATTCCAATTTACGAAGAAAATAACTATTTTTGCTTCGCAGAATTATTTATGTCGAATTTAGAATTAAATCGTAATCAATAAAAGATTACGTAAGCTTTCATTTTTTTGAACAATAAAAATAAAGATCATAATATCAATAATAACGAGAAATGGATGTAAGATTAATAACCGCGTATCGAAATAATTTCTAAAAAAAATGTATGGAGTAATAATTACAATAATGATTATAATTCGATAATGGACGAATCGAACCGAAATAAGGAACAACGGGCGTCATCTGTTATGGACACGCGACATTTCGACGATGACTTCGGACGGAACGATCGTTGAATGACATCTGTCGATGGTCGAGGAGTTTCGCGGCTGTTCGTCGAACAAAGAGCGAAAATAATCGTGATTCGCGGGTCGTTCTCGCAAGCGCGATAAGTTTCGGGATAAATTCAAAAATGTTGTTACATTTCGGCGTCCGTAGAATCTAGGATAAACAAGAGGAAGGATAAGCGGGATAAATAAGCGTCCGGCGTGAATTGTCGAAGTAATGTCGGCCGGGGAATAAGTGTAACGTAAAACTTAAAGATAATTTACGCGGTCGGAGAGACACTAATTTTCGTTAAAACGAACATTTTCTCGCGCGGGGACGAAAGAATTCCGAAGGAGCGCGAAAAAGAGGTGTGAACGAGCGGGTTGATAAGAAAAAAAAATAGATTTTTTTTTTTTTTCGTTTTATCGTCACCCGGGTGTCTCGGTGATTCGTTTCGGACGGAAGTTCGAGGATAAAATCGCGAAAAACCGAGCGCTTGAGAGATTCGAGACGCGAGACTTCGACCAGAGATACGGAACAAAAAGATACATACGCGCTGAGCTAAATGACGGCAACATGGCGATCGTACAGTCCCGCTGAAAACAGGTAATTCTTTATTTATTTTTCATCGTTTAACCGCATTTATCCGAAACGATGAAAAAGTAATTGTACGACAATCAGGTGAGTAAATCGCTCGTTTTTCGCTCGAACCTGCAATTATTTGACGCTGGCACGTAGCGAGAATGTTTTTCCATTTGCGTGTTCCTGCCAATACCTCGGAAACCGCCTTTTTTCCTCGCTTCAACCTCTCTATCGTCGTGCATTGTTTTTTTATTTTCCGTAGATGCTTGAACTTATTTTTTTCTTTATTTTCGCTCACAACGTAACTCGTAGTTTTCATCTAACGAGCTTTTTTCCTCCTCTTTCTCACGCGTCACGAACGCGACGCAGAAAATTCCGGCTGCAAAAAAAAACGCCGGCTCACGTACGCAATCAAGGTTCGTTGTCTGCTAATTCAAATTTTCTACCTAACCTGAAAATGTCGGCCGGAACGTCGCTTATACCCGATTCTCCGTCATCAAACGAGCAAAACAAGAAATTATTTTCCACAAATTCATTTAATTCCCTTCAAAAATCAATGTCAATACTCGTTTCAATGCTTTTTTGTTTACCCGAATATTTGACCGAAGAAACTTTGACATTGAAGTAAACAAGCAATGTCAACGACCGTTCGAACTCCCCGATGATTCACAATAAATTCCAAAATGAAAAAAAAAAAATATGAAACCAATCAATTGTTTAAAAAAAAATGTATTTCAGTCAGGAGGTTCTGTTATTCTTCGTGTATTGTTCCAGGAAAATGGGCAGCTCCTTTTAAATAATAAACGATTGCCTAAGGGAATGAATTAGAGGGCCAGCACTATTTTTGCTGATCCGCTCAACAAAAGGAGAAAAAACATGTCAGGGCTCTGATAAAATGTCCTTTTTTTACTCTTCCATACAAAATATTTGTCTGATTGATCAAAATAGCCCGAGCCGTTGTCTAATGATAAAATGACCAATTAAAATAACAAGAAAATTTAAAAAATATATATATTCGATTCCCAATTAATAAAATAATATTCGGAAAAAAATTATTTCACGAAAGAATCGAACATATCAAAGGAAATATTGTAGAACAAATTTTGGCTCGTTCTGTGAAAAAGTATATACGTAATTGGATGTCTGTAAATTTTTTTTTCCGAGTTGACAATTTTGACTATGTATCATTCCATTATCTCGTCTCCCATAATGTTTCAAATGAGCGGCAATCAATCGATGAATGCCCAGGGCAGCACACCCGTTAGAAATTATAATCAGCGTTCCGGCAACGGCTTCAACGCTGCCCCAAACAGAACGGATTACAATCCGTACCGCTCGCACATGTCGGGCAACAATCAGCCTTCTTATATGCAGGTACGTCATCATAAATCTCTCTTTATTGCTTCCTACGCACTTTGCTTCCTAACTCTCTCTCTCTCTCTCTCTCGCTTTCTGCTACTCAGAGGTCCTTTTGGATGCAAATTTATAAAATAATGTCTAAAAAAGCCAAAAAATTCGAAATAAACGAACAGACGAATGGATCTCGTTGTCTTTTGAGAATAATCAATGCAGTTTGAAAAAAGGATCGAGGGTCGTTGCAGACAGAGTCGTATCACTTGGGAATGTTGTCGGTGATGGGTTTGGGAATGCCGCAAGTGAGAGGCACGGAGTGCAGAGTGCAGGGAAACGGTGGCAATAATTGGCAGCGTCGCGGGAGCCCTTCGAGGAACATGCCGCCTCCGAACCATTCCAACTATCGTCCCGAGTTCGCCAACGGGCCGATGAATAATAAGAAGCAATACTGGAACAACCGCGCTAACAAGCGCAATCTCGGCTACCGGGAGTCCGGACCGAAGGCCGAGACTTACAGTAGCGACAGCGGTTTCAGCTCGCGCTCGCCCACCCCGAGCAAAAATCGGGGCGACAGTAGTCAAACCGAGAGCTCCGACGAACGGGACTCGACCTCTTCGTCCGTCGGTCACGAGACAAAGTTCGTAAATAAAATATTTATGTATAGGTAAACGTCCCAATAATTGGACAATTTTCGCTATATTATTTTAAGGTAGTACTGTCAAAAGTCGTTTTCTTATAGGATTTTTATCGAATATTCAATTTTTATCGAATATTTTTTAAATAAATAGAAAGTTAGAAATCTCTTAGCTATCCAACTATTGGGATGTTTACCTTATCTCGAAAAATCAGTCTGTGAAAATTGAAAACAAAAAATAGTACGGAATCCGGTTGCGGTAAATTAATGAGACATGTAATTCCAACAGACGTTTGCACGAGTTGAATAAAAATTCGTCGACGGTAGGCAACGGGTATGGTGTCGGGACAATAACGCCAGTTCTGGCCGGTCAGCAATATTACCCGAGTCAGCGAAATCAGGAGAATTCGAATAACGCGAATGTACTGAGAAACCAAGCGCAAAATTATCCAGGCAAAAAGAGATACCACACTGGTAAGGTCGACGAGAGAACTAAAAAAAACGTTGATAAGTTTAAACTCGTCGAGATAAATGAATCCCAGAGGACCTCCCGCCTCGCTGCATTTCCTTTTTCTATCTCTGCATGAACTTTTGAGCTTTTGCACGAAGATACATGAGCGATAAACAATAATTAGTGATACATAATCGTCTGGATTTTATTGTTGGGGCAAAAATTAATGCTCATTCTTATGGTCTTTTATTTGGATTCTCAGGAAGAACCAGCCCACCTTCCCAGAGGAATCAGAAGGGAAGAAGGTTCACAGGCGTCGTTGTCCCTTCTTACAACATGACATCCAAAGGGCACATAGCTCCCGATCGTTTTCTCGCGAGATTTCACCTGACGCATGTACGATCGGCGCCGAGCGAGCTCTACACGCGTGGCCCGTGGCAAGACCTGTCTCAGGAGGTCTGGTCGAAATTCATGGCCCACCAACAGAGCGAAAATACCTTCAGAAACAAAATGATTCTGTGGAAAAGCCTTTATTTATACATAAAAGTATTATAATTATATTTTATTTTAATTACCCACTTGTCTCGTCGTTTTCGAGGATTTATTTTTAAACGTCTTTTCGTTATTGATCCTTAGACGTCCTTTCCAAAGTACGGTCTCTTCCTGGTTGGTTCAACGATGAATGGCTTCGGCTCGGACAACAGTGACGTCGATCTTTGCCTTCTAGTCAGACAAACGGAAATGGTCCAAAGAATCGAAGCGATAACTCATTTGCAACAGTTACAAAGGTGTCTCAAACTCTGTGGTGAGCCAAAAGCTGTTAAAGTTTCTCGCTTGAGGAGGTATTAACGAAAGTACGAAATTGAATTTTTTTTACGAGTATTAATCCAATTTTTCGATGGCTAAATTTCAAATAGCATTATCGATCAATATTTTACATTTCAAAATTGGTATATTTTGTCGCTAATACCTCCTTAAGGGGTTTTTGTACGGAAATTTGATTTAAAAACGACAAAAATTGGAAAGAAAGTTATTTGTCACTTACTGAATGCATATAAATTTGGAAATAAAAAGTTGTCTACGTTGTTTCGAAGCAATCAAGTGGCAAATTTACGTTCTCATACACAGAGCGTATAGTTATGTTGTATAGAAAAATACGTAGACGAGACATTTTAAGAAATAAATAAATAAAAATAAATTGAATGATTGTTTCAGGAACGTTGGAGCATCTAGAATTAATAAGAGCCAAAGTTCCGATACTTAAATTTCATGATAACTTGAGAAAACTGGAGATCGATCTCAACTGCAATAACGCAGTAGGAATAAGGAACACGCATTTGTTGTACTGCTACTCGCAAAGTGAGTTTAAAGAAGTTCGAATCTGCATGTACCGAATTCATGCTGTTTACAATTTTTACTCTATTAAAATTTGTTGAATTTCAGTCGATTGGCGGGTGAAGCCTCTCGTCCTGGTGATCAAACTCTGGGCACAGTATCAAGACGTCAACGATGCCAAAAACGGGACCATATCCAGTTATTCCATAGTCCTAATGGTCTTGCACTTTTTGCAATGTAAGCTGAATTTAAAAAAAAAACCAGATGCAAGTCTTGAAATTTTCGAGTAATAATATTAATAATTAATTTTCTTAGGCGGTGTCAATCCGAGCGTACTTCCGTGCCTTCACTCCATGTATCCGGAGAAGTTCAGTCCAAGCTCAGACATTCACACAATCGACATACAAGAGGATCTCAAAGTCGAGATAAAATTGAAGAATCGTCAGCCTCTCGGCGAATTGTTGATGGAATTCTTCAAGTATTACGCACTGTTCGAGTAAGAATAAAAATGTCTTTCTTCACTATTTTTTTGTAAAAAATGTACATTAACATTCGTTATTTCATCAGTTTCAGCAAATACGCCATATCCGTCAGACTGTCGAGGAAAATGCTCATCGAGGAATGTCGACGAGGAATATCCTTCAAAAACGAGCCATACGAATGGAAGTATCTCTGCATCGAAGGTAAACAATAATTGAGAGCAAAAGATCGAAAATACGAATGTATTTTATCGATCTTTGATCAATTTTGAAAAAAATTTTCAGAACCGTTCGATCTAACGAACACGGCTCGTTCCGTATACGACTACGACGTGTTTTTACACATAAAGCAGTGCTTCATGAACGCGTACCAAAGACTGAAGAGCAATCGCGATCTCGGTAGCATTTTCGAAAAGTCGGGGATACGAATGATCCATCACCCTTACTTCGGACACTAGAGAGGCAGAATTTCGATACTTGTCTTGTCTTTGAGCGGAGATTCCCCGTGTCTCTCACTTTTCGTTATCGCAAACTCGATGTTTCATCATTCTTTATTTTTTCTTCTTCGCTCCTCGAAACGAGGACTGTGGAGGGTTTTTTTTGGGGGCTCTTTGAAGGGAAAAAGAAAAATGGTTGATATCAACATCGCGGCTAGAACGTAGTTCTCGACGGTTCGATCATTCGGAAAGCCCGCGAGCTCGTTAGATTGAAAAAGGCTGTAGCACAGTTTAGAGCGCGGAACGATACGTTTGCGTTCGAAAAAAAGCATAATTGCTGGCTCGTCGAGCCAAATAACACGAGATAACTCGAAACTAAAATTGCGAAAATTCAAAAAATGTGGATCATCTCGAACACGTAAGCTCCAGAAAAATAAGAAAAAAAAAACAAAAAAGAACTTAAAAAAATCATAAAAATCACAAAAGTGGATTTAACGTACTAGAGAAAAAAGGCGAATAATTTTCTACTTTTTTACTGCACGGCGATCCTCGAAAAAGTACACGAAGATTAAATATCGACAAAAAAAGGATATAAATGAAAAAAAAAAGACTCGCGAGATAACGTTGAATTTGAATATCATAGATATATATATATATATGAAAGTTAATGATTTTTAAGTTTGTAGTATTAATCGTTTATAAGTGTCGAAGAGACAATCATGTCGAGTTTATTTTTTTTTTCTTTTTTCACGTGTACCCGCGAGCTAGGGTGAACGATGAAAGAAGAGTTCAGAGTTTTTTCCACGTCGTGAATTCTCGACATTCGCTTCCAGCCAGTTTTTCTCTTCCAGAACAATTTTCTTCGAGGCGAATAGTCGAGAAAAAAAACAAAGGTATCGCGCTTCGAACAACTCGCGCGAATTTTGCACAAAGTTCCTAGAGGGAAGGAGAAAAGAAAATGTGCCAAAACGTAACTTTCAGAGTGATTTATCAGACTTTCGACAACGATTCGAGCCTTCCCCCTTATTCTCCTTCGTGATAATTCGAATCGTGTCGTCGTCGTCTCGCGTCAATACACTCAAACAAAAAAAAAATAAATACGTAAAACAAAAAAAAAGAAAAAAAAATTTTAAAAATATAAAAAACTATAAAAAATTTATATAAATTGTAAACAATTGGGAGCAATACGACGCGAGATTAAGAGGCTGTGTCAGCAATATTACTATTATTATAGGATTTTTGATTATTATAACATCAGAAAGGATCCGTTATTACTAACGTTGGTTCTGTGCAAATGAAAAATTGTAATAATACTGGATACACCTCGATAATTGTCCATGACCGTGTTTCGTTGCCATTATATGTCCCAGAGATTCTAAAAAAAAGTATTCGTGTAATTTTTTCACGTAATTTTGTCTCAGATTGCACAGATCCGACAAACGCGTGATATAGCAGCCGAATTTATATTAAATATTAAAAAAAAATTAAAATGAATACAGAGTATGAAAAAATTCAGTGGAGATGGATTTAGTCAGAGATTTATAAACTGTTCGAAATTCAATTAAATTTGCAAAACGTTTTGATGTGAGTCGCGATATTTTTCGAACATTAGCTGATGATCTTGTAATTTAAAAACGACAATGTGATAAAAAAAAAGATTTATGTAAAGTTACGATCAAGATAGCCATGAAACAATATTAACTTTCATTATGTCATTAAAAATACCAAATCCCATGCCAAAGCATCAAAATTTTTTCAAGTGTCCAATTTATCTTGATCGATTAGAAAATTGCTAGCTTATATCAATATTAAATTATTTTTTGTACACTTCATTTTGTCGTTTGAAAATAAATGCAACGTTTGTAAAAAAAAAAGTAAGCGACGAACAAAAATTTCCAAGATTCCCTTTTTCATGTCACATTTATTGGGTACCATAAGAATTTTACAGTGAAACATTGGTTTTTGTTTTCTTTCTCGCGTTAAATCTGCAGATGGCGGTGCGCTGTTGGTAGGAGAGAAAAAAAGGTAAACGTAAAAGTAAGTTGCTCTTTTCTTTTTTTTTTTGTCATTTTCTGCGGTTTTTCGTCTATAACACTATCCTCATTGCGTTGCATCGATCACATTATTTCTTTCCCCTCCCCGAAAACCAAGTTACACGACAAACAAGCGTTTCTCTTCAAAATTTATCAGATCAACAGCGAGCAGAGTTAAAATTTCTGAATTTCGAAGGAAATAAGCGTCCCCAAAATCACTGGAAAAATTTTCAATACAACTCCAGCCTCGAGACTATTGCCATCCGGGATTAAAACTATGAAAGAAGAAAAAAAAGGAGAAAGAAAATAAATAAAAATTCGTAAAAATATTGAATAAAAGAAAAATGAAAGTCTCGACGTTGTACAAGATCGAAAGCCTTTATTCGTTCCTCGCTGTACCCCGAGCCTCGCAGCCCTGACAACGCTCGCTGTCCAACAAACTCAAGGAAGAAAATAATTAATTTCGCTCTCATTCCCCTCCTCCCTGCTACTTTAGCCTTATGTATATATATTTATATATATACACACACACGTATATGTATACTTTGTTAAAGAAAAAAAATAATAGTAATAACGAAACAACGAGGAAGAAAAAATAGATCAAACGAATTAACATCTTTATAAAGTAATCGAAGTAAAGTTTTCCCTCCCTCCCAGGATTGCTTCTCTTTTGTTCTCTCTGCGAAGCTCTCCGCGACGACGTACGAAAAAAATTCTCGTACAGATCTGACGAGCAACGTTCATCCTTCTCGGCGATTTTTCGCGGTTTTCCATTCTCGCCGCCTTCCTCCCGTTAACCACATGCACCGAGGTCTCCGGAGCTCGCGCGCAGCTTCCTTCTGCCTTCTCCAGCGAAAAGAACGAAAATAAAACAAGTTCGAAGCGATGGAAAGGGTGTTCTCCTCCAGGACATCGAGATTCCCGATCGAAAGACGGTTCCACCATCCAACATTCTCGAGGCTTTATTGCTTGAGAATTTCCGGAGTTTTCCTGGAATTTCTTCGTCGCTCGATTGTCATTCTTTCTCTTTTCTCGCATCTCGATTGTCTCTCCCAATAGAGGATTTATTTCCACTCGTCGACTCTTTCCCCTCGTTCGCGAGAATTCGTCACAGTTTCGCGAAACAATGACGCCCGTCTGTTTCTGCCTCTGGAAATCTTTACTCCAATCGTTGTTTCGTTCTTGGCCATCATTCTTCCATTCTCGACTTCCTCGTCTCCCCGCTATATCTCCTCTTCGTTATTCTGTTATCGTGCCATGGCATCTCGAGTTATCGCACGTACGGCTGACCCGATCGATGGAGAAACGTTCCTCGAACCTCCTACTCTGTGTTTTCTCACTCTATCGGTCTCCCGCCAGGTCCTCTTCCACGATGCATCCTCGTGAAGATAAATAAACAAAAGCCTTCTCCCTCTCGAGCCGAGCGAAACTCGGGTTACTCCCCCGATTGTCCGAGCTCGAGCAAGCTCTTTGTTCGTTTCCTCGACGCCCAAGCGTCTCCGGGCGTCAAATACTCACAGTTTCCTCTCTGTGACCCTCCCCGATTGTAATTGTCGTTGCTGCTGTTAATGTAATCGTTGTTCGTCGTTATTTTCATCTTAATACGTATTTTTCACGTCGCATGTAAAAAAAAAACGTCTCACGGTGTTGGTTGTTTTTTTTTTCTTTTTCCTCTCACTCATTTTCCGTCGAAGAAGAAGTTTTGTCTCGAACGAGCCTCTCTCGGTAGTGTAGTCGCTCCCGCGACGCTATGTATTCTCTTTTTGCATGGCGAATGCGTTTTAACAGCCGTTTACGAAAGATAAATGTAACGCTGCTCAGTAAGGCTGAGAAAATTGTCCGCCGGCTTGAGACTGTCCGCTCTGGTAGAAGCCGCTCCTGTCGCCCTGGTAGGTCGAGTCCTGGGACAGGAGGCCGTCCATCTGGGACTGGAATTCCCCGACGGCGAACGAGTCCTGGGACAGCTCGGCCTGGCTCAGCCCAGGCTGCGAAAGACTGAATCCTGGCTGGGACATTCCCTGAGTCGTGCCCTGGGTCAGTGGCAGTCCTGGTTGACTGTACGGCTGTGTGCTCTGCTCGCCCTGGCTCAATTTTCCGAGTCCCCGTGTGCCCATCTTCGTCTTGTTGCTCGCAACGCCCCGGCGGTTGCGCTGATTCTGTCGCGCCTGGAGAGCCTGCTGGTGCTGATTGTAGAATCGCGGAGGTACGTGCGCCATTTTCATGAACATCCCCACCGGAACGGGAACGTTGTTCATCGCAGCCTGAGCCCTTTCCGGGCTTATGTAGCTTATCGTGTCGTGAGTTCGGCTAAACATGTCCAGGGGAAGGTTTCTCTGGTAGTAAGGATTGTTGTGCTGCTGGTTACCGTTTAGCTGGGAGCCCGAGCGATCGTAGATCGAGCCCGGAATCAGAGCTTCCCTCGCGTCATACATCGAGGTCGACATGAAGTGCGATCCCGGATTCGCGGCATTCACCAGCTTCTTCGGCTTTGCGAATTGGATCATCGACTCCTTCAGATTGTTCAGAGGCCCCTCGACGAGGACCTTCTGCTCCTTGTAGAAACTCAGCAGGTGATTCCACAGCGGCTGCTTCGAGAGCACCTTCGGATTTCCCACGATTATTATTCCGTACTTGGCGCGCGTCAGGGCGACGTTCAATCGGCGAGGATCGTTCAGGAATCCGATTCCCTGGTGCTCGTTCGAGCGCACGCAGGACATTATTATTATGTCCTTCTCGCGTCCCTGGAAAGCGTCCACGCTGGCGACTTCGATTTCTTGGTAAAGCTTCGAGTGCAACGAGCCCTGGTACTGCATGTACTGGACGAGGTAAGCTCGCTGGCCCTCGTACGGAGTAATTACACCGATCTGCTCGGGCTTTACTCCGGATCGGAGGAATCTCGTCGTGATCTTCTCGACGTTGGAGGCCTCGGTTCGATTCAGATACGAAGTTCCGCTTCCGGCGATCTCCTCCTGGCCCTGAGTCACGTAGAAGAACATCGGTTTGTCGGTCGCGGGCCAGGGGAAGTCGATCTTCAGTAGCTTTCGCTCATCCGCGCACACGCCGTTCTGCAGGGAGCCCTCGTAGAAGAAGTTCGAGGGGAATCGCGACAGGTCCGGGTGCATGCGGTACTGAACTTCCAGGCGGAACGGACGAATTCCCAGTACGACGAGTCTCTCGAAGAGCGACTGGGAGAGTCCGGCTCTCGCAGCTTTCTTGCACATTACGACGGGCCCGAGCTGACAGTGGTCCCCAACGAGGATCAACTGACGAGCGCCGAGGACGACCGGGACCATGCACTCGGGCTCGGTCGCCTGCATGCTCTCGTCGATCAGAATCGAGTGAAATGCCAGCTTGTGCAACCTCGGGTCTCCCGCGCCCACGCACGTGCAGCAAATAACGTCGGCGGCCTCGAGGAGTTCCTTCTCCGCCGCTTTTTTCAACAGTCTGTAACGCTTCTCGTCGACGCTCGACAATTCGCCGGTCTCGTCCTTCAGCTGCTGCAGCTTTTGCAGCTCCGTGTTCGTTTCCATGTTCTTTATCTGATTGTGGAGAGCAAGAAAGCTCACGGGCGAGTCGATCGCTTCGCGGGACTTGGCGCACAGACGCACGACCTTCAGATTCGATTTGTGAATCTTCTCCGTCAGCTGGTCCACCGCCGTGTTCGACGGCGCGCACACGAGGACCGGACCGCCATTTTGCTTTACGAGCTGATAGACTATCGTCGCGCTCGTCACGGTTTTTCCCGTTCCCGGAGGACCCTGGATCAGAGACAGAGGTCGCTGGACCGCGTGCTTCACCGCGTACACCTGCGACCTGTTCAGGTCCGGCAGATTCGGGGCGCTGAAGTGTTTCGGAAGGTGACAACGGAACAGTACTTCCTCGACCTCGTGGCCGAGAAGACGGTGATAGATATACGCTGAAACCGACGTGCCGTCCTCCGCAAATTTCCGCAGTGCCGATTGCATTCTGAAAAAAAAAAAAAAATATTCGAATTATTTCAACATTTTACTCGTAATTCATTATAATTCTATCAATGCAGTCTAATCCAAAAGGTTTTTTTTTTCAGACTTTCATATACGATTCGATACGTAAGACGTTATTGATCGATTAAAAATACAAGGTCATCCAAGGTGACACGTGCTCACTACATAGATATGTAAATTAAACAATCTCTTGAGACTTATTTGAAAGCCTAAAATTCCTTATACAGAGTTCAGAAAAATTTTAAGGTATTCCTTGCACGAGGTAAATATCTTTAGAATGACCTATAATTCTTTTTTAGATGAGTAAAAATAACTTTTTTAAACACGTTTTGTAAAAATTACGATTTTTAGCATAGGTGTTAATGAAAGAAACGTTTCTCCGCACAACTTTAATTGAAAAAGGATATAAACTATAGTATGAATAGATTTCAACGCGAGGAAATTATTTATCGCATAAAAATGTAGGGTCACCGAACATTTGAAAGAATCATTTCATATTATTAATTATTTCTATAAACACAAAATCATGTTTAATTTTTGATAATTGGGTGTAATATCCATAATTATCGACTTGTAATCATTTTTATGTAATTTAACAATCGTGTTAACAATTTTTTAAGAAAGTTTGTCAAGGGTTTTCGTTCAGGCCCTACGTACACAGAGGAATACTTCAATTATTCAAAAAGTCGAAATATTTGCTAAAGATCATGACAGCAGATCTCCATACTCAGTGAATAAATTTTACGAACCGATCGAAGCTCGTGCTCTTCCAGATGAAATCCACAACGAAGTTGCTGATGCACTCGGTCGGAGCACCGGAATTGTTCTTGAGCTCGATACCGACTTCCTCACCGTAGTTATCCGGAATTTTGATAACGTGTCCCAGGCCTGACCAAGGCTTGTGGAGTTCGCCGTTGTAGCGAAGTCTCAGCTCGTCGCCGTGCATCAATTTCATGTCGCCGTCCGTTTTGGCAAGCATAAAGTACGCGATGGTTTTCTTGTTCAGCCCAACGTCCCAGCGAACTTCGATGTTTTCCTGAGTCTGGGAGGCTTTCAAGCGCTTGTCGTAGTCCGCCTCGAGTTTTACGAGTGGCCCGAATATATTCTGGTACTGATAACCGTCTTCGTACCGCAGGAGAACTTGCTGGGGCTCCTCGTCGACGCCCGGCTTCTCGAGATCCTGAAACGTTGCGTCGACGTTGTCGCGCCACAACTCCTCGAGCTTGTTGATCTGCTGCGCCGAAATTTGACGAGCTCGCAGTTGCTCCTGCTCCGATGGGATTTTCACGAGCCAGGCCAGAAAGCTGCGATCTTCAATCAGCGGTTTCCACTGTTCCTGGTCCCTAATTCGCGAAAATACCCCGATTAAAAAAATTTCATCGATCACACATTTTTTTTAATATTGAGAAAAATATAAAGAACGAACTGATTGAGTGATTGTTCGGGAATTTAATCTCACCAATTCATGTCTTTGAGCGAGCTCTGTGCAGCGCAGGGCTGACGACACAGAAGCACGACGACAGAATCCGCTTTCGCGGGAATAAAACCGAGAACGAAGACGTTTCTCACGGCGCAGGAGTAACACTCCAAGATGGTTTCACCCAGGGGACCATCCCTATAAAAAAAAAACACATACATAGTCAAACTATTTTCTCACCGGATGATTAGGATAAAAAAAACAAAATCAAGAAATACAACTGACCTGTGCAGAGTTACTTCCTTGTGCTTGGCCCGCACCAAGTGATTGATAATGTGCGAGCCAGATGTGTTTCCTCGTCCGTTGCAAAACCATTTCCTGCAGATGTTGCACATGACGACGCAGGAGGCTTCATGGATTCCACAATATTTGCAGGCATGCTCGGGCAAGTCTCGATGGTAGTAAGCCTCTTCTTCCTCCTCCTCGAACTGCAGCTCCGCAAAACTCTGTCCCACTCCAGATATTTTCAAGTCCAGAGCCGAGCTCCCGTTTGTCCCGTTGACCTGAAATATTCAGACTGTAATGAAACTACAGAAAAAATTTTGCATCGCTTCTAACTCCATTTTTACATAAAAATTAGCAAAAAAGAAAATGAATGTCAATCCCTGAAAAAAATAATGAAGTTTTCTCTTAATTTCGGGACTGCAACGAACAAATTATCGAATATCAGAGTCTCAAAACCTCGACGACAATAATAATAACAAAAAAAAAATCTCAAGGTCATAGTCAGAGATCTGATAATCCAATATCGCGATGAGGAATGTAATTTCTCTCGAATATTAACGAAAGAAGCAGCAAAGAGATTCTTCGAGTGTCATTTATCGTGACGAAGGATAATATGAATTTGTAATAGGACAAATAGGAGAGAATTCAGGTCATCGAGTATACGCTGGTTTGAGGTTATGTAAGAGCCGCATGGGCGCACGAGGTCTCGTTTTCGGAGCGGGGGGTCGGGGAAGGGAGCTCAAATTTAGGGGCAGCGATGAGGAGAGGTCAGGAAAAAGGATGAAAGAAAATGTAATCGCGGTACCTGGACGGGCTGACTCTGTTGGCTCTGTGCAGCATCGTGTTGGGAGGCCTGAGTCTGGCTCGGCGAGGGCAGAGTAAAGTCAGTGAAATCGAACTCGCTGCCCTGCGTGTCCGCGCCGATGAGATCGGTTTCCTCGGTGTCGAGGAACGTCAGAGTCTGACTGCTGGGTCCGTAAGCGTCGACACTCATCTCTCGACGTAACTAAAACACTTTTACAACGCAGAGCTTATCCGCCAGATGTTTTTTTTTTATCCTCGGTTATAACCACCGCGGGGAATAGCCGTCAATGTCGCGCAACGTCTAAAATTCGTCCGAAGTACGAGGGAGGAGGCGAGGAGGGAATTTCGTCGAAACGTACACAGAGACGAGGGCGCGATCACGCACGGACGTAGCTGACGGTTTTATATTTCTTTGGAAACGCGACGTACGTCCCGGTCTCGATCTCTGGCAGCAATTTAACAATCGCACACACTCGTGCTCTCGTGATTTAGCTCCGATAACGGGCCCTCTCGTCGTGGGACGCGAGGATCCGATCGCCGAGTCATCGAGAGGCAAATATTCAATACGATAATTTATTGAGTTACGACAGAATCGTGGGTTCGCTCTAAACTCGGACCAAGAGGATCCGCGATAACAAAGGGAGGTGGATACGCAAAATATTTTACGCCATTACTTACTTCGTGGCTCTACGTCTCTCTCGCTCTCGCGATCACTCTCGCGCACCTTCTCGTGTTTTACCAACCTCGATAAACGCGTACAACACACGCAACCGAAAGTTTTCGTGCTTCTCTCTTCTCTCTCTCTCTTTTTCTCTCGAGCTCTCTCGCTTTTTTCCGCAATGCTCTCTCCTTCTCCGGCCAACTTCGCACTGGCCGCGGTCCGCTCCTCGCGGCGCTTTCGAGTACTACCAAACACAACAATTTCAACATGCGGTAGCTTAGCACGTTTCGTTTATGGAGGTTAACTTTGTTTACCATTATTTATTATGTCACCGTAGACAAAAATATCAACGTGTACATATGAATTATAACGAGATACATTTCAATCGTCTTTGCCCAGTTTCGATGATGCACACGAAAGAAAAGTTTTCGCCGGGTATAACCAATGATCTTTTCTTTTACCTTATTTTTTCGAGTTTTCGCTCAGTCAGAGAAGTTGGACGATGTTCAGACGTTCATTAATCGTTTCTTCAAATATAAACAATATAAATTTCACGTCGAAAAGATACATCCGGAGGTCCAAGCTTCCACCACAAGTTCGCGCGGATTTCGATCATAAAAAGTTCGTCGTCTTGCTAAAACATGGATTAGGTATAAACCGTGCAAAAACGTCGCTCCTTCTTGAAGATAATCCGCGCTTGTCTTCCCTCCCGCCTGATCATATACGCGACGTTATAGACGTGTGCAAGGTAAAATACAAATTACTCGAATTTTTTATATTCATCATTTTCGACTGACAAACAAAATATTAACAAAATTATTATGAAAAAATTTTACATAATAAACACTCGTACGATTTCACAGAAATGGAATGTTGACATGGCGAGCGCTTCAAAAGATATTCAGTTCATTTTTTACACGATACCAGAATTGACAAAGAGGTTGGAGGTGTTTCAGGAAATGGGTGTTACCAATCCGTGCGTGACTTTGATTTCAAGGTAAGTATTAGAATATTTCTCTATACTTGCCAAAAAAGTATAATACATCTTTTTTTTTCATCTGTTTTTTAATCTTTTTTTTTTTCAGATATGACGCAATGATGTTGCGATCAGTGGCCATGTTCAAGAGGGTCGCATATATTCCAAAGAAAAGTGTAATATTTGAAAATGTTTTGAAATCTCTCAAATCTGTGTCATCAGATAAAATTGAGGATACTCTGGAGCAGCCTAGCGAGTTAACGACTCTGAGAAATTATCGTGATCAGTGTCTACTGTGGTACATTCAGTGGAGACTGAATATTCCAAAAGAAAATATATCAGAGCTCAGAGAACAGATACATCTTTTGAGACACCACAGCCTAGCTGCGATTGAACTTCTTTTTAAGTTTCTGCATCACGAATTAGGCTTGACGGTTGATGAGGTAAGGATCGAATGTTAAACTTTCATATTTATTGCATCTTTGTGTTTATCGATTGGAATAAATATTTTTGTGTCTCAGATAAAAGAACATAAACGGCTGCATATCGGCACAGCATCAGAATTAAGAAAATTGGTTGAAAATATGACAGAAATAGATGGTATCTGCACAAAAGAACTTTTGAGACAAAAACGAGAATTGCAAAATATAAATTACACGAATGCCTGGAATATCGTCAGACTGTTGAAAGAGCACAACTTTTATAAGAATAAAGTGAAATATTTTCCGCAAATTTTACTTCTGCCTTACACGGTCATTGAAGAACGATTGAATATATTCAAAACTATACCGGCTCTCCAAGTATTGAAGTACTGTAAGAAATCATTGCTTCTGGTGTACAAATTGCCAAAAGTACAATCGCGATTGCGGTACATAGAGTACTTGAATATGAATACCCCATGTATCACAATGTTGGTTTGCACGTCTTCAAACTTCCTGACCATATTGAAAAAACGAATAAAGAAACCAAAGACGCTCAGGAGAGAAGACATTGACCCTATACTCGAAGATTTTTTTGACAACGATGTCAATTCGTCATTTATGAAATTGGCGAATCATCCTTTCTGGTCTAAAGGTGATATGATATCGATCCACGAAACTATAAAATATTTAACAAGTACATTCGAGCCCAGTGCTGTTCGGGAGAACTTGCCACTCATCCTATATCCTAAGTAAGCACGAGTTTCATTATTTTTTATTTTTCTTTTTTTCATCATTAACAGAGACTTTTTCAAAAACTGTATATTCGAAATTCTACATTTGTATTTATCATTTTTTTAGGACAATAGTTGAACAAATATTAACAAAGTTTGACTCTGTCGATCAATATAAAAATCTGACAGACCAGCAGCTTCTGGCGATGTGTATGTACGAAATCGAACGAGAATTCCATTTTAGCGGTAACAGCTTTTGGAATTACCGAAGTATATCAAATCCAAACCCAGAACTAAGCTGGAACATGAACACGTCGGACTGTGATAACGTTTCGGCAGATCAATTCCAGCCAAACATAGAAGTTGACCAACAATGTATTGAATGAAACGAATGAATGATTATATTTTATATAATTTAAAAATGTTCAGTACGTGTAAATATAGTAATTAATATTTCACAAATTTATCTCTGAGCCGATTTTTTTTATTCAAAATTTCTTAATTATTAACACTGAGTACAGATTAGAAAAAAAAAACAACATAAAATACAACAAGTTATTGTGCGACTGTACGTTACGAAAGATTACCCAAACTCTTTCATACTTGTATCGTGGCACGAATGACTATGACAAGGGACGTGTCGGTTCCTATTGGTATTGAAAAATGCTACGCTACTTCATTATTCTAAAGAAAATAATAATTACTCGTGCGTGTTCGTAAAGTTTCACGATAATAATAACGAAACACTCGGTTATCATTCATCAGTACTATGCCACTATTATGTACACGCTTCTCGACCATTCGGTGTCGTGAATAATTTCAATCACATCGAATATTAACAAATATCATTCATCCATCTTGGATCGGGGAATTCACCTCCTGAAAATTGATACGATTCAATGGCATCAAATATCTCAAGGCACGATTTTTTTTTATCGACAAAGTTCTTGCACGAAAACATAATTCTGTTGAGAATCTAGATAATTTTCAGCAAAATTCTTTAATATCACACAAAAAAGTACGTTGACATGTTAACTTTTTCAAGATTCGTGGATCGTGAATCGTTCGATTTTATACACATTTTAATATAATAACAAAAAAGGTAGAAACATTTTTAGGAAACCTTACAAAAATATTTTTCATTGCTGTCAGCTACACGTCGAAAAACTTGAATTTCATCGTCGCGCAAGAACTACTTTGGAATACAGACTGGTCCGAACTTCAATTTAAAAAAGGTGGCAATTGGACGTAATTCTGCTGAGTCGAAGGCTCGCTCTTGACGTGCACCTGGTCCTTCATCATCTGTCTTTCCGAGGGTGAATTCTGCATCGCGTAGTCGGCCTTCTGCTCCTGCACCTGATGCTGCCCGTAGTCCGGAGTCTGCTCGTGCTGATACTTATCAGCG